>RJWM01043834.1:0-13574 GCA_004363535.1 Dasyprocta punctata | reverse complement strand
GAGCTTTGGATGTTATCTTATGAACTCCAGGAGCCATGAAAAGGTCTGAAATTAGGAGAGACTTGGTTTGATCAATGTTTTGAAGGATTCTTTTTGTGGTGGTATAGAAGACAGAATGGTTAAGAAGAAGCAGGATTTCCATGACTAGACCTGCTTTTAGAAAGGTTATCCTGTGAAGAGGTAAATCATGGTGTGTGGGACCACTTTGAGATGCTGCACACTGGTTCCTGCCACAGTGGGGAGGCAGGTTGTCTGGGGCCATGTTGATGCTGTGGCTCAAAAGCCCAGAGACCTTGGGCAATTTCTTTAAACTATGTTTCACTTTCCTGATCTACAACATAGGGATAAGCATTCTACTTATATTACATGATTGTTATGATAGAATGAGGTAGTACATGTAAATTTCATAAAACCTGCATCAATTTTCCATAATAATCAAGTTCAATTTAAATTGTCTTAACTAACAACACCTTTTTCAGAAATAAAATGTGTCAGGTCTTTGAAGACCAGATTTTCAGCTTCTAAAACGGATGGGCCTTATCTTGCATATAGTAGGTACTTAATAAATAGATTGAGAAGAGTTTCCTGTATAATTTATGGGCACTGTTTATGAAATGATGGAGCCAAAGTATCCCACAGCATGCAGATTGAGTGTTATGGGGTCACATTGGAAGGGCTCTACCAACTTTGCTATTGTGCAACAGGGTAACTTTCTTCTAGGTGGACTCAAAGCAAGAAGTGACTCTTTCCACCAATGGGAGTTTCAACAAACTCTGCCCAAAACCATAGGATGTTAACATCCTTCATAACAATGGGAAAAATACAAGTACAGAATGTGCAGGTAAAAGGGACAGAGGACTATGACACGAAGCCATAACTGGTATGCACAGGGTCAGGATATGGCTTGAAAGCCTTTAGGAGACACTGTTTTCATGACCTTGTAGAGTCAACATTCAAAGATCGGACATAATAAGGACAGTTTCTAATCTATGGTAGATTGGAACAGGGCTGTGTGATAGCTGTTCTCAAGTCTTGTTGTTTTGGCTACTCTCCAGAGCCATGGTGAGAAGGAAATCTAGAAAGAATTTATAAGTCACAGAGAAGTCTTTGGAACTTTTTAGGTATATTTAATATTTGTATATACCTTTGGTAAGTTTAACCTCTGAACAGACACAATTTTATGCCTTGGTCTCTTCAAAGGGAGAATAAATGCCAGGTGCCTAGAACTTGGTAAACACTCAATAATGTCAGCACCGTTGTAATTGTAATTAATAACTATAATTATGAATGTGAGCTGTCAGTCTTAATGAGTTGTTTTCAGGTGGAGAAACCTTTCTTCCAGTAAAGAACACTTTCAGGAGCTTTTCTAGTAAGATACCTGGAAGAAGTATATCCCCAACACCTCCATAATAGTGCTTGCAAAAGGAAAGGTATGCATTCACTTCACTTACTCCTTTACAGAAAGAGCTCTTGCTGTTAGTTTTTCCGCTGATATGACCAAAGCATGGTCTGCAAGCCCCCAAAGGTGGCTTAGATAGCATCTGTGTCTAGGTCTGTAGGTAGTACTGCCAGGAGGTAGGAGGACGTTCTAGGTTTGTCCTTCACTGCCAGTGCCTTCTGCCAACACTATTTCCCATTAACTACTTCTCACTCCCCGCCTCCAAAACTTTGGGTGTGACTGGAGAAAAAGTCAAGCATCAAGATGATCTTGAAAGATGCCTGAGGTTCAAGCTCTTTGGGGATCCATTGCCAGGTCTAGGAGCAGATGGGTAGAAGAGACAAGACAGAAGGAATATTTTGGGCCCAGTGTAGGACTTGATATTGACCCAGAGGCCCTACTAGAAGCATTCAAAGAAGCAAAGACAAGGATACCTCTGCTGTCAGGAGGAAGATCTCATCTGGGATATGCCGGATTCCTCCAGCGATGATGCCCAGTGCTACCCCAGGGAACACATAGGCATTGTTTCCCTGCCCAGGAATAAATGTCTTTCCATCCGCCAGAGTCACACTCTTAAAAGGACTTCCACTGGCAAAGATTCCTCGACCCTGAAGGCAGGAAGAAAACCGGGGATGGAGATTGGTTTGGAGGCAGTAATGGTTTGGGACAATTTTCTTAGCTTCCAAATGTTGGATTCTTCTTTATACTCTCTCAAATGCCCAGCATTGTGCTGACAACATGGCAAGTACTGAAGCATATTTGTTCATTTTACCAGAAAGCTCACCATCAGCCCCCCCACCCCCCATGAAACCTCCTTCCCTACACATCAAGTTAACTGATAGCCACTGAAAGGTGATGGAGTTCATAGTACCTTTTTACACCTGTCATCTAGAAGGCCAATCCAGGACACGGCATGTATGGAAGTGGCCTGGAGTCTTTAAGAGCTTTGGGTTCTGGCCAAAGCTTTATGTTATTTAGGGGAAACCTTGAGCAGAATAGCATATTGGTAAGAGCTTGTGCTCTGGAGTAAAACCTGGGTTTCAAGGCCAGCTCTTCTTTTTATTGGCTCTGTAACCTTAGGCAAGTTACTTCGTCTCTCTGAAATCAGGTTGTTCATGATGATGCGAATTTTTTCACCTTCATAGCTTACTCATAGTTATTGTTACTATGTCCTATCAGCTGGGGGAAGGAAGAACTCCCCGCTGACCTCTGTGACCTGGTAGCACTTCTCAGCCGTGCACTCGGCCTTGCTGGTGGGGTTGCTCAGGGCAAAGATGATAGGGCGCTCGTGGAAGGAGGCCATGTCCCTCAGAATCTGCTCCGTGAAGGCTCCTGCGATGGCGGCAACACCTACAGGGAAAAGGTGTGGGGTAGTGGGGATACCTACTCTTTAGAAACAACCCATTCTTCTTCTGGGCAAATTAAGCGCACCACAAAAGGCACAGAAATCTGGAGGATAGTGTGTACCACAGGGACAGAGCGGGCAGAAGGGAAGAGGTTCTTCCTGTTGGAGCTGCCAGAGACCTCCTTTTCATTCCTAAAGGAACACTGGTCTACATATCCCTGCTGATAGATACCCCTTGAAGACATTCCTGGGCATTGTTAATGACAATGGGCTTCTCCCCAGTGCCCAGAAAGATGGGTTCCTGCCTTGGAAGAGACACCCTCATCTCATCTTCACTTGGTTAGAGAGAATAGTCCTGTGCTTTTCCACTGCATTCTTAGCCCCAACTCTAGCACATTATTTCTATTTTTTTAAATATAGTAACCACTCAGCAAAAGTGGCATTAAGTTAGATATGAGAACAGGGAGTAGAACTGTGTTTCCATGGGTTCCTTATATCTCCCAGTTGAGCCTCAGTCACTCCATCTACAAACCAAGAGAATTAGCTGAACTGGGAAGTAGCTGATCTTCCTCCTCCTACCTATGATGGTTGTGGGCTTCACTAGTCTCACCACCTCTTCCAGAGAATTCACTTCAGGGTGGTCTTGGGCAAACATCTCCTTTTCTTGGCTCAGGTGGCTCCTTCCCTGTAAGAAAAGAAAGTCCATGAAACAGCTGTGGTGTTGATTGGTGTTGGACAGGGGCCTGGATGTATTGGAAACATCTGAGAGCAGCGCTTGCTCAGCTCCATGTCTTGGTCTGTACTTTCAGAATCTTTGAGGCCTGTCTTCTTGAGCAGGTTTCTTAGTAGAGCCTAAGGTGCAGTGTGTGTGTGTGTGTGTGTGTGTGTGTGTGTGTGTGTTCTTTTTAACGCAAACCACACAGAGAGAATTAATAAAGCATTTCTTTGAGCTGCTTGGGCCATGGCTTCCTGGCCAGGACAGAAATGCTCTCAGGAAATACATGAATGTGACTAAAGCCTTGGTCTGTAAGACATGCAGCACCCAGGTCCAGTTGAGGGATGGGAGCTCAGGCCATCTAGGGGCAGGGAGATAATGTGAATGTATTTTATCAGGACCTGTAACCTTCCTGTGAATAATACTAAACTGAGCTGCGGAATAGGCTTTGGAGAGCCAGATTTGCCAGGCCAATTCCAGATTCCTTCCATTGTTTGAAGTAGAATTCTGTAGGTGACAGGATGGAATGAGGGCTGGTAAATGAATACAAACATTTCTAATGATTCTTTTGTACCAGCCGGTCTCATGAGAACAAGCGTGAGGATGTCCGCTCTGACAGCTCCTTGGGTAGGGGTGAGTTCCATAGGGTGAGCAAAATGACAAAAATGAGCAGAAGGGAAGAGTAGCAGGCACTGGTAGCTTGTACTTATGGCTGAATTATGCTTTGGAATTACACAAAGGTGAAGAAGAGGAATCACCAGGCCTAAGTTTCTACCTCAGTGATCTGGGTTTATATGTATCAATAGGAAGGCCACTTTCTGCTGAGAGTAACTGATATTCTTGACCAATTACCCAATACATTTCCCCATTCTCATGTCTAATTGTTTTCCATTTCTCACTGACATTCCATGGAATGTCAGTGGAAATTAAAGGGTGAATCTCTGCATGAAGCCCTGAGAGACAGGGTCATGCATTGTCATATTTTAGTCCGAAGTTGAGTTGTTTCTCTGTCATTCATTCTTTCACTCATACCTCATATATTAATTATGTACTCACCACATGCCAGGAATCAAGACTATATAGTCTAGTGAGGAAACAGACAAGTGAAAGGGCAACTTTTTGTGTGTGTGTGTGTGTGGCACCGGGTATTGAACTCACAACCTTGCGCCTACCAGGCAGGCTTTTAAGTCGCTGAGCCAAACTCCCGGCCCTAGTTTTTTGAGACAGGGTCGCACTGTGTAGCTCAGGCTGGCCTTGCGCTTGTATTGTAGCCCAAGCCAGCATCCAACTCACAAAGCTCCTCCTACCTAAGCCTCCCGAGTGCTGGGATTAAAGGCATGGGCCACCACGCCCGGTTTAAATTGTAGGTGCAGTATGTAGAGATGTGAGGCTCATATGAATATAGATGTAGGAAACTGACACCTCAATACTCTGAAAAAACTTCTTGGAAGAAGTACTATTTGAGCTCAACTGGAACATAAGGAGGAAACTGGGAAGGAGTTGAAGATTGAGAGTATGTGCAAAAAACGACAAGAGTATTTCAGACAGAAGAACAAAATGTGCAATGGTAATACAAGACAGAGAACATGTGACTTTCGGAGAATTATGATTCAATATGGCTGGAGGTTAGCCAGGGCAGGAAGTGATAGGACATAAAGCTGGAAGGGGAGCACACACATATTCAGAACTTTTGGATAAGAGCAATTAAAGCTACTTCAGGATGAATCTTTTGCTTTGGACCTTAGGCTATTACCGTTGGTATCCTCCTCTTTTCTATCTGAGCAGTTTGCCCCTTAGAGAACTCTTTCAGTCTAATTTGTAGGAACTGTATGTGTCAGGAAACCTTCAGATCTTCAGAATGACAGTACCTTGACAATTAACCCTTTGGAATCCACCATCCAGATTTTTCTCGTGGCCTCTGCCTTGGGTATACCTTCTTTCTCTAGGGCCATGACAAGGAGATGTGCGATGCCCATGGCTGCCTGGGGGCGGTATTATAAACAGAGATTTAGACGCAGGTCGTGTATCAGAAGCCTCATCAAAATAAATTCCTCTTCTCTCCCCCAGTCTCACAATTCCCAGGAGGCCCAGTTAAATTCTTGCCTTGAGATACTAAAATGTTGCAGTTCAGGAAGCTGCAATGATCAGAAAACACACGTGCTGCTTCCTTCTCTCCGAACCCCAAAACACTTCCCTTTCTGATGCGTCTCTGTGCAACAACAGAGACCCCCTAAAGGCACTTACCTCACCTGCGCCTTGGAAAACAAACACGTGATTGGAAAGCTTGTTCTTGGTGATTCGCAGAGCAGCAAGGATCCCTGCCACAGCAACAGAGGCTGTGCCTGCAACAGAATGAACTATGATCAACATTTGGCCACTGGCCCTCATACCCGAGAAGATCGTTGGCAGAGTTCCCAATACTTAGGACCTGTGGAGGAAGAAGCAAATTTCCTTAGCCATTATAAAAGTTCACCCTGTAGGCATGCGAGTTAGAACAAATTCATGCCCTCTTTTGTAGATAATTATTCTACTTTTGAGGAACAGATCCTGGATTGTTCTTGTTTTTGTTCTTGGCAGAGAGGACCAGACATTCAGATGCTGCTCCCACCATCATTCATAAATGAAATGACAAAATAAATATTTAATAGACTTCAGAGAGAAGTGTGAGACCCATAAAATGATTTCTTTAAGGGTTAAGTAGATAAAGATATATTTAAAAATGAGGACACAAACTTACTGTGAGACATTAAGTGACCTTGTGTTCTGAGCTGCTCATTTCATAAGGTTAGGTGTATCTGATAGTAAAAACCACTATCAAATGTCTTGAATATGTCCAGAAGAGACATAAAAATTGCATTACTAGGTGGTTTAAACTTGTGTGAGCCCCACTGTGTGATTTCATCTCCCTCAATCCACATCTAAGGCACAATGAGAAATTTTTAGGCAAGCTGACCAAAGAGAAGAATGCTTACGCTTGGTTCATAGAATGTTTTAAATGATATGTTCATACCAGCTAAAAGTGTAAGGTTGCAACTTCATAGCCCCAACGAAAGTTAGCTCTAAAGGACAATGATGAAGGCCAGTGAACATGGCTTCAGCTGGAAATTTTGTTGTTCGTTTGAGTCCAAGAAATGGCTAGATTGACACTGATTCAAGTCAATTGTTTAGCTGGATGGCTAGGGACTTGAAAAGAACAAATTTAGAAGAATGGTGATGAAGAGGCCTAGGGGAGTAATGTGTGGAGGAATCTCTTGGAACTGATGCAGAGTGTGAAGATATTTGTGCCCCACATGAAAGCTCACCAAAGATATAATGAAAACAGTATCTCAATAACTAAGTGGATAAAGTGTTATGTCCTATGTTTGTTAGACAGCCAGCATACTTGCCCAGACACCTAGGGTTTGCTTGATGAGATTATATACAAAGTAGCCATGATGGCAAGGATGGAGGCTGTGCATGATTTCCTCTAATCTGTGGTGATTTGTTACTGATACTGCTGAATAATCGGTGTTGCACTTCTGATATGAAACCACAGTCTGAAGGGAGAATTGTCTGGAGGGATCATTCATTTTATGGCAGGATAACTCTATTGAACTCCTTCTGACGTAGACAAGAAAGAGAACTGTCCTTACTGGAACAGATATTCTGGATATGAAATTCTTTCCTTGTTTATAATGCTTCTGCCTGTACCATCATCTATGGTTATTTGGAATTCTACTCACTATCTTGCTATATTCCAGACAATAAGGCTTCTAATCAAGGAATTTATTTCACAGTAGAAGAAGTACAGCAAAAGGCTCATGATCACACAATTCACTGGTTTTAATGTGTGCTCAACCACTTAGGAGCAGTTGGCCTAACAGATCAGTAGAATGACCAGCTGGCATAGGAGAAAAAGAAGACTTGACTTGAGGCAATACACCATGTAGATAATTCTTACAAGATGCAACATGTGATGGGATTTAGCCAAAAATGCTTTATGTTCCTTTTCCCATAGCCAGAACACTTGAGTCTGGAAGTGGGAGTGACTTTTCTCATCATTTTACCTACTAATCCACTTGCAGGCTTTTTGCTTCCTGAATCTTCAATTTTGTGCCAAACTGGATTGGAAGTTTTAGTTTCCAAGAGAGAAATCCTTCCATTAAGATTCATAGCTGATTCTCATGAGTTGGAATCTGAGATTACCACTTGGCAATTTGGGACTGTTTATGCCATTCAACCACTAGCCAAAGAAAATAATTCCTATTATGGCCACAGATAGTGGTCTTGACAACCAGAAGGAAATTGGGGGCAGGAAGGAGTGTATCTGAAGATAAGGAGATTCTCTGGAGTGTGTCTTAGTACTTCTATTCTCTAGTAAATATTAGTGAATATTATTGCAACTACAGAGAAGCAGAACTACTGAAAATTCAGAACCTTCAGAAATTAAGGTTTAGATCACTTAGTGGGTAAAGAACAGTGGCCAGCTGAGGTCCTGTCTGAGGACAAGAAAAGATGGAATAGGGTGCTAAGGGAGACATTTATAAATATCAGCTATGATTTTATGACTGGGTAAGAAAAGAGCAATCTAGTAGTCATACATATTTCTTCCTTGATCATTATATGGTCATATATAACAGTATATGTTAGTTGATTTTTTTCTCCTCTTTCCTTCCCTTTTTTATTTTATGTAAGTTTGTTGGAGATTAATTCTACCCTTTAGTCTTTGAGTAACAGAATTTTTAGGTGTGGCTGTAACTTAATTATGACAGCTATTAATGCTGCCCAGAGATGAACAGTGTGACTATCTTCCAGAAATGAATAAAATGACTGCTGCGTCTTTGCCTCTTCTCATTTTGGGGAGAAGGTAAGAATGTTTTCATCTGTGGAAATAACTGTATTTTGTTAGAGTTGTTTTTGTTTTCTGGAAGTACAAATATGTAGAATAAAACGTATGGATACGAAATAGTCAAAAGGGTGGGCTGTGTATTATTACCCAATTCTAATTGGTCGATTGTTTCTCAGCAGCAAATTCACACTTTATTCTGCTTGACTTTGTCAACTGGCTCTATAATGGGCTCCTCCAATAGGGGGTTCTTGAGGGATCATGAAAATCTAGATGACGGAGGAAGGAATACCTTTTTCCAAATTACCTTAATCTTGTAGGATTGCCAAGTAAAATAGATGTAGGACATTATCTAAAGAATAAGTATATTATGCAATATTGGTATAATTATTCCAAAAATAGTTGTTATTTATTTAATATTGAATTCAACTGAGTGTACTGAATTTTGTTTTTGCTAAATTGGGCAACCCCACAACCCTGGTTCTTTACCATAGCAACAGTTGCATCTAATTTACAAGTTTCCCATTATTTGGAGATCTAGCCTGCTAGCACGGACTCAAGAGACAGCAGTACCTGTCAGCTGCCACCTTCCCTTTCCATTGTTCCCCTGACCTTAGGGATCGTAGCAGATCCTTAGTGTTTTTTTCTGATTTTCAATTCTTTAATACATAATGTAAAATTCTTAATTTTCTCTGTCCAAGCAGTTCATACAGACCCAGACTGATACAGAACATCCCAAATAAAAACATAATTACATTTGGCAATATTAAGACTCCAGGATGGTCAAAGAAAAGGAAAATTAAAGTCAGAATATTTATGGGTTGTTCAATTTGCATGAGTTATATTGATGTTATTGAAGGTTGGTAAAAGAGTGATGATAATAAAAACCTCCAGCATATTTTGCACTTTAAAACTCCACAATTCTTTTTCTTTTTTTAAACTATTTTCCAATACAAACTAAGGGCATAAAATGCTCCTCCCTTTGAGCTCACACTTCTATTTCTGTAAATCTATGTACGGAAAACCCAGAAATACATATAGTAGGACATGTACAATAGTGTTATTTATAGTGTAGAATGACTGGAAATAACCTAAACATCTAACTAAAGAATAAGCATAAACATTCAGTAGAATTTTCTTCTTTCTTTCTTTCTTTCTTTCTTTCTTTCTTTCTTTCTTTCTCTCTCTCTCTCTCTCTTTCTTTCTTTCTTTCTTTCTCAACATATTCCTATCTTTCTCTCTTTTTTATAAACTGGAGATTGAACCCAAGGCCTTTGCACTGTGCTACATCCTCAGCCCTTTTTTATTTTAGGACAAATTCTCCTTAAGTTACCCAGTCTGGCCTATATTTTGCAGCCTTTAAAATGATCTGTATGAAGATTATATAGTATCAAAGAAAATGAAGTTAGTAACTAACATCAGATAGTTTTTAAATGCTACTATCTGTCTTAATATAAATGCATTTATTTATGTAATCCTCACTATTATCATCTCATTTTATGGAGTAGGAAAATGAGATACAGAGAAGTTTCTGACTTGTCCAGAATCATATAACACAAAAAGATTTGAGCTTAGGGAATCACACTCCAAGAACTATGCTCTTAACCACTAACCTTTGCTTCATTGAGTTTGTTGGAAAGAAGAGAATCTCAAACAGTATGATATATATACTGAAATTATAATTATAATGAAACACACACAGAATTCAGAAGAAACTGCAAAGTACTAACAGCTTCAGGGTGGAGTTCTGGGTGAATTTTCAGTGTTATTTGCTGTTTTCTGGGTGGTTTGTTTTTTGGTGGCTCAAGGGTGGGGCCTTCTTCAAGAACATGAATTGGGTTTGTGCCTGGTTTAGAGGCTCTGTGTTGGGCTGAGATAAGGATCCCAGCAATCATTTGAAGACTAATAAGTGCTTGTTCATCACTGTGTACATCAGATGTCAGGACTCTTAGCAGAACATACTTCCTAGAGGATGGGGCACAGGCTGTCCTGTCCTTACACAGTTGTGGCCTGGAGGGAATGCTCCAAGGGCAGCAGGGGCCCAGAGATAGGGCTGGAACTTTCTCTGAAGGTCCCCAAAGTGATCAGAGTGCATTTACTGAAGATCTACCATGAGACAGGCAATTATAGGCACCGAGAAAGACAGAGGTGGATCCAGTGGTCCCTGCCATCAGTTTACGAAGGCTTGGGAACAAATAACGATGACCACTAGTAGTCAGAGATCCTTGGAAACTGTTACATTCATTTACTTATTGAACATAAAAAAAAATTATGAACCAGACTCTGGGTACTGTGAGTGCCATAAGTAATTAAATAGATGATATTCATTTGTGTTTGAAACAAAAGAAGTCAATCAGTGATAATATATGTGATATATATTGAAAAGAAACTGTGACATACTTTTTGTTAATTTATGTATAGGAAAGTATTGATTATTATCACCTTAGTTACTTTTCTCATTGCTGAGACAAAATACCCAAAGTCCAAAGTTAAAAGAGGAAAGGTTTATTTGGCTCACAGTTTGTAGAGGTTTTAGTCCATAATCAGCTGGCTCCAAGGCAGGGCGGCAGAGCAGACAGGCAGTGCAGCTGAGATACAGTTTATGGTGGGCAGAAGGTAGCAAAGCAAGCAAGTGACAATCACAGTTCTATTTCTTATATTTTATCCAGGCTACTTAGGGTGGGTAGCACTTACACCCTTAGTCCTAGTGTCCTTGATCCTACACTGCACCATATCAATTCCAGCATCATACTCTCTAGATCCTGTCTATGATTGCATGAAGCTTTGTGGGGTGGGGACATCTGAGCACAAGCCATGAAATTCTGCCCCTGGCCTCCCAAAGACACATTCATAACCCTTTATGCAAAGGGAATTTAGCCCATCTCTAAGAGTTGCCAAAGCCCTGACAGTTTCAGCATTGATGAAATGTCTAGGACCAAAGTTTCCTCTGAGATTTAAGGTAAACTCTTAGCTGTGATGTCTGGTACAAATGATAAGAAAGTGAAATACTTCTAATATTTACTGGCACAAGACAGACATTTTCATTCCAAAAGTTACAAATGGGTACAGCAAGGGATGGGAACAAAGAAGGACCAAAATCCAGCAGACCAACCATTAAATTCCACAGTTCCACTTCCAGAATCTCCAGCAGTCTGTGACAAGTTGTGAACTCCAAAGAGGTTTGGGTGGCTCCACCCCTATGGTACTTTGTGGTGGTTGTACCTCCCATGGCTTCTTTCTTTGTCTGGATTTTCTCACTCCTTACAGCTTTCCTTGGATGACCCATGTTCCTGGCTTCTCCAAACTTCTGGAGTCTCTACTGCACCTTTGGCTTCACACTCACACTCACAGCTTCACACACTTCCCTCTGAGGGTGCCTCTCAGACTTTCTTCTGAAATCTGAGTGGAAGCCCTCCTGACCCCACAACTCTTGCATTCTGCATGCACCTAAAACCAGCACCACATGGGTGACACCAACATCTGCTGCCAGCTGGAGCAGTAGCCAGGCTTCCTTCTCTCTTGGCTATAGGGGTCCAGTGCCTATGAACCAAATCCCGAGGAACAACTACCCTGGGCCACCACCATTCTAGAACGTGATGCTCTTGGGGCTTTCATCTCAAAGTAACTTTTGCAAATTTGAGGCTACAAAGAGTGAAGTCCTGCTGGTTCTTGTTATGTCCTTTGGGTATCTTTTTTGTTGTATTTTGAAATACTTGACTTTTTCTTGGTAGTCTTTTCAGTGGCTATGTTCTCCTCTGTTCCACTTTTGCAGGCAACAAATTTACCAGAGCTTCCTTTCTGGTCAAACTCATAACATTTTGAATCACTCTGTTGGGCTCTTTGCTTTTGATTCTCAACATAAATCTGGCAAAAAGCCCCCAAAATTAAACATTCCCCTGCCTCAACATTAAACTGCCTTGAAATTTTTCTGCCAGATGAATTACTCTGATGCCCTTAATCTCAGTCTCAGGTGAAGTCTCTGGACACAGAAAAATGCAGACAAACTTTCTCAGCAGAAACCGTATGAGCCTCATCTTTACTGGCAGCATTCCTATAAGCATTTTAATCTTTTGAGCTCTGACTAGAGTCTCCCATCAAGTATAGCCTAATGTGTTCAACTCTGATGTTTCAAGTGGTATCTCTAAACCTTTACAAATTATTCCCCTTCCCACAAGCCAGCTCTAAATGCTCTTGAGCCACATGACCAGGTAATGCACAGTAATGATCCCACTTCTCTGGTACCAAATTCTGTCTTAGTTACTTTTATCATTGCTGAGACAAAATGCCCAAAACCCAAAGTTAGAGGAGTTATCTGACTCATAGTTGGTAGAGGTTCTAGTCTGTAACTGGCTGACTCCAAGGCAGGGTGGCCCAGCAGGCAGGTATTGCAGAGGAGAAACAATTCATGGTGGGCACAAGGTAACAAAGCAAGCAATGGATGACCGCAGCTCTTTCTATGCCTTATATCTTATCCAAGCTACTTAGGGTGGGTAGCACTCACGCCCTTAATGCTGGTGACCTTGATCCTAGCCTTGTACCATATCAGTTTCAGCATCATACTTTCTAGATCCAGCAACCTTTGAAAAGTTCCACTCATAACCACATGAGGCTTTGGGAAGACATCTAAACACAAGCCATAACATCAACCTATCTTTAGTTTCATGCCTTTCTATGCCACTAGTATTATTTGTAGTTCCCTAAACATGCCATCTGTATTTATACTTATGTGCTCTTACCCTATACTTTTCCATTCTCAAGGGCTTTTTGAAGCTCATTATTCCTTAAGACTCTGCCCAAATGATTTCCTGTGTTTCCCACAGGCATCATTAGCCAACACTTCTTTCCCTATATCTATTTTTTTTTATCCAACCTGAATAAAACCAGGTTATAACATGGCCAGAATCAGCACTGCATTGTACTCAAAAGAAACTACCACCATCCAAGAAAGCAAATATAAATAATTATTTAAATCACTTAAAGAGATAGTGAGGAGAATTGTATTGTATGATCCTCTCCCCAAATCTCTCTCTGAATCCCCTTTGTCCATCATTTTCTCCACTTGTTATTCTACAATAAATCTACGCAACTGTGGTGACTGTCTCCATTTCTGTTTCCCTGCAAACAACTCCATCCCACTTTTATTCTCTGCCCTTCAAAACCTGCTTTCATTTTAGCTCTAATGAGTAAGAATATGTATTTAAAAAGTTCTCCGGATAATTTGTGTGCCCATTCAAGTCTGAGATGCAGTGAA
>RJWM01043833.1:0-13595 GCA_004363535.1 Dasyprocta punctata | reverse complement strand
GACACATAGAACAACATATACAAATGGAGATTACTTTATAGAGGGGAGAGGCCAACATTGAAGTGATCATTATTATACAGAACAGATGATTACAGGTGAGTTCCTTGAGGCTGACAAGGCAGGGAGGAATTCTACATTGGATATCACTGCTGGCAGAACCACATCTGAGCAGGTGATGTTGCTATCTGAGCAATGGTGTGAGAGACAACAAGTAGCGAGACATGATAAGACTTGAAGAAACACATTCAGCAGCATAAAGAATAAGGGAACACACCCTGAAGGCAGAAAAGTGAGGAAAATTTTTAAGAACATTGTAAGTGGTTTAATATAGTGCTCTAAAATGCAATAAAGGCACTGTCAGAATCTCTGGGCTTAGGATGAGAGATGTCGCTCATTAAAAATGAAAGTATGCTTAATTAAATGAAATCATTTTATGGCATTTCAATTCATCTTTATGATCCGTGTTAACAGTTACCTGAGTATGAACAGAAGGATTTCTAATAAAGTACACTGGTCAGAATGCTTTCTGAGTCTTTCTGAGCTACATTATGGCTCCATTTCCACTTGACTCATAATGCAGCTAAATAACAGAGGTACACACAGCAGTTGCTATCTGTAGGGAGCCGCAAGTTTGCTATGCCTAGCAGCCAGGAAGGGAGGCCTGTGTGTAGGAGCAACAGCCTGAGCTAGATTACCCCACCCTTCGAGCGAGCCAAGATGGCGCCTACATCCTGTTTCCGCATCGGCTGTAACCCCGCCTGATATGATGTATGCTTAGCCATGAATGACGCCTGCCAATGAGACTGTATACCCTGCTATAATGTGATTGGGTGGTGGGTTGGTATTTAAGTGGGCTCCCGCCTGCGAGCGGGTAATAGAAGAAGAAGGAACGAAAAGGGCGAGAAGCACATAGGAGCCGCTCATAGCGGACGCGTGGGAGGCTTCTTGGAGCGTAACCCACCAGGGACGATTAAAGCTGTCTCACCTCGCCGCTAGTGTGTCGTGTGTCTTCCTGCCGGCCGGGACAGGCGCCCGACAGCTATCAATTCTCCCCTCTGACTTTGTTACAATTTCATTTCATAGATTTTTACAATCATTTTAGAAAACATGCATTATAGAGAAAACAGAATTAGAAACTTCTGATTCACATATATCTGATGATTAATAAAGGATGCTAAGTCTTAGTTTATTCATCTGCAAAGCATGAACGTCCAGTGGCAGTTTTCCTTGTTACAGGATTATGGTGAGAAACAAAGTAAAGTAGTATGGAAGGAATTTTGGAAATTGTAAGATGGAAGATGTAGTTACTTTGTAATAGTTTCTAATTCTTAAAAGTACATGAGTTTATTCATGAACTGAAACCAAACAGAACAGATGTCAATATGATCACTTCCAAATGGTCATATGATTTGCATCTGGCTTTTGAACAATGGCATATTTAAAACATAATGATCTATATGGATCAGAAGCATAGCTATTGCTATTATCACCAAGGTGAGCCCAAGGTTTTTTCCGAGACTTTTAGTTTACATGAATAACTGAATACATGAAATCAGTAGCTCATCAAAAAAATCAACAGACGGTGAATGTTTAAATTAAAAACATTTATCACAGTGAAAGACACATTGCTATTAATCCTTCTAAGAATACTTCCTGTTGCTCTGAACACAGTTATCTCATTATTCTTTCCAATTTCTGAAGCAGTTCTAGAAGTTCTCTTTCATGAGTGTCTTTGGTTGCATTGTCATGCCTACCTCCATGTCCCAAGTCAATTCAAATTTTTACCTTTCACAGTCATTTTGACTTTGGGAAAAGTCAGAAGTTGTATGAAGCCAGATCTAGAGAAGAAGGTGGATGTTTTTATGAGCTGCCCTTCTGCTGGGTGGCACCTGGCAGCTGCATTCACCATACTTTTGGTCACATCTCATAAAGACATGAAAGAAGACTTCTACAGCTACTACAGAAAGTGGCAAGAATCATGAGATGAATCTAGTCAAAGTGAGGGGGAGTATTTTGAAGGGAATGAATAGCAATGTATCTTTTATTGCTATATAATTTTTAAAACTTTAAACATTTGGTCAAGCTACATGAAAATAGTACAAGTGATCTTCCAACTAGTTGTTAAAATTTAAATAATTAGGTATTTAAAAAATCTTAAAGTTAGTATTTTTTCAAATTCTAAACATTCTGATTATTAAGTAATACATGCATTCTTTGGTGAATTTTCATGATTTGTCAGATATTTCTCCATTATACAAATGACATTCATTTGAATCTTACTACATGATTTCCAATGATTTGTCATGTACCATATTTAGTAAATTCTCTATAAAACTGAAACAAAATGCAAATGCTTCAAGACCCTCAAATATTCTCTCACCTATACTGTGTTTTTTAGGAGAAACAGAAATAAGAAAATGAAAAGTCAGGATTTACTTTTTAAAAGAAACTCACATTGATTCACTATTAATATAGTCTCCAGTTCACCTGAAACCCAACAAGAACTGACATATTCACAAGCATCATACTCTCTAAGATTTATAACTCTGTAGACAATGCTGGATTATGTTGAATTTAAACAAAAAATTCAATTAACCAGATACTCCACTAGAATATGGTCTTTGAAGAATGAGTCATCAAAAGTAGGTCCTCTCCAACATATGAGCAGTTCTATCATTTAGACTGAACTTCCTTAGCCTCTCATTATCACATTTCCTATTCTTCTAACACAACCTGATGTATGCTCTGATACACTCATCATGATATCCATGCAAGACTTCAGATCTTGCTGCTATTGGATGTAACTTCTCTGAGACAGAATGTCAGCATTTTCACAGAAAGACTTCACACTTTGATCTTTCCTGGAGTTTCAAAGCACTGGGGCGCATGCTGTCTCATATACTTTTATGATTTAAATTATGTAGTGTAGATACCATCATCTTTGACACAACAGGAAAACAATGTCAGATATCAAAAATCTTTTGCAAAAGCCACAATACCTTAAACTGCAGAGATAAATGAGCACTTTTGTTTTGGCTATCGTTAAAATCAACTACCATAGACAAGTCATGGTGCCTGTGGGGTTTTGCCTTTCATTAGTAAAATTAAGGGATAAGTGTAGAGCATCATTATTTTTCCTTGATGATTTATGATTCTATGAGTTTTAATGATCTAGAGGACAATCCTCTAGGTCTTAAAACTGATGTTTTGCTGGCATTAACATGTCTCATTGGCTTTATGGATCATTTTTCCTATACATAATGCTAGAATGCCTATGTTTCCCTACAGTTAGCAATTAACCTAAACATGAATAGGGTGGCATTAGGGGAAGAGGACTTTTGACAGGTAATTAATTCATAGAGGAGGGACTCTGAAGAATGGGATTAGTATTCATTTAAAACATGCCAACCTTGTTCTTCCCTCCACCATGTGTGTACACACACCATGAGAAGGTAACACTTTTGAAAGAAGAGAACACTATCAGTACCTTAATCTTGGATTTCCCTGGCTCCAGAAGTGTGAGAAGTAAATGTATGCTATTGTTCATTCATTCATTCATTCCAGTCCTAGAGACTGAACACAGTGGCATTCTACTACTGAGCTATCCCCAACCCCTTTTATCTTTTAACACAGGATATTGATATGTTGTCAAGCCAGGATTCAAAGTTGCCATTCTTCTGCCTCAGTCAGCCTTAGGTTGTGCTGAGATTACAGTGCTGTTATTTATATGCCACCAATTTATTGTAGCAACTAAATTCAGACATATAGGAAATTATCAAAGTGTGACTCATAATCTGGGGAGTACCTAAGACTATTTTAGAGAATTCATGAGGTCAACATGTTCAAACTAAAACTTAGAAATTATTTGTCTTTTTCAGTGTATTAATATTTGCACTAGGGCTGGGAGTTTGGCTCAGTGCCTTAAGTGCCTGCTCTGGCAGGCACGAGGTTGTGAGTTCAATCCCCAGTGCCGCAAAAAAAAAAAAAAAATATTTGTACTAACTATGCATAAGAAATGGTGGGTAAAATTGCGGGCGCCTTAGTCCCAAGTCAGAATAATGCTACCAGGGAACATGAGCAATCAATTTCCTTCAAGTAGCAAGCAGTACTAACAAAAATAAAAAAAGTTATAGAAATAGTGGCTTAAAGAATGCATTTTTGGAGCAGTAAAATTACTAATTTGATTAAATAGAATCCTTAAGTATGCACCTTTTAAATAACCTATGTAACACACTAGGAAGGACACATAAAGCACTTATGTCAATGCTTGCATGTGATGATTTTCACCAGAAAAACAATTTGAGCGATTGGGCTGTAATGCAAACTAACTTCTTTTTACATGAAATATCACTTTTTATTGAAAGAATAACAGAGTGATGAATGAAATGAGATTTTCGCTTTAAAGAAAATCAATTATCACATTTTGTACTGATGATAAATTCAAACTTTAAAGCACAAATTAGGAGTTTGAAAAACTTGCAGCCATCACAGTGGATTTGGCAATTTCATAATACACAAAGACGTTTCTGATGAGATGTCAATATTAACAAATTTTATTTTTTTATATCGTGTAATGCAATATGTCAAGCATTTGGAAAGTTTATGGGAGTTGGAGAGCCAATAGGTCTTTCATAGATTGTATGCAGGAGGAACTAATAACTATGTTATTAGTTTGTTTAGTTTGATTTGCTAATTATAAAACAAACATATTACAAGTCACATACTATAAAATAGTATGAATTATATAACATAATATAAATGTTTCAATTCATACATCACTCAGGGCAAAGAAACATTGTCCATTCTCCATTAGATATTGAGGAACCAGAGGTGAAAGAGATACACATTTTGTCCTACCTAGAAGACAAAAATGTTTCCTAAATACTCCCCATCTGGAATTCCCCAAGCCTAGTCTCTTACACTTTATGCAACGTTTATTTGAAGTCAATTGGTTCCATGTTGTTAGTACATAATTTACAGCTCAGAAAAATTGCAAGTCCACTGAAACCTGTCTGATTGGTGTCTTAAGTCTGATCAGGCTTCTGCAACAGAATACCATTAACTGAGTAGGTTATAAACAACAGAAACTTACTTCTCAAAGTTTTGGAGGCTAACAAGTTCAAGATTAAGACATTAGTTATAAAGCTGAGTCTTCATGTGGTAGAGGGGGCAAACAAGTTTCTCCAAAACATTTTATAAGGGCACTAATCCCCTTTTGAGGGCTCCACCCTTATAACTTAGTCACCTCTTCAAAGATTTTGCCTCTTAGTATCACATATAGTATAGAAATAGGTTTGGGGAACACAAACATTCAAAAAACAGAAATAAATTCTATCACACTAAAGAATTCACTTTTCTTCTGGTCCATAGGTCAAGAATGCATATTTAGAAGTTACTGTCATTATGCAAAAGTTTTTCATTTACTTGTATTTTACATGGCTAGGAAGGAATCAAATCATACAAAAACTATCAAGGCAATATATGCTGAGTCATGAGTAATGTTTACTTTTTTTGTTACAAAGAAATACAAAAAATTAAAGCAAGTTGGATACTCATATGAATCTTCAATAAAATTACTAATACTTATTAAAATGTAAATAGCAAAATTATTTTTTGATTTCTTGACCACAGTAAGTTTTTTCCCCTGCTCTGTGAATCTCAAATACCTCCTTATAGAACATCACATTGAGAAAGCATGAAAAAGTATCGTTGTTGGGTTGAGTTAAAAACCTAAGACACATACACCATAAGGTAATCTGAACTTCTCTCTCAACTGAACCTATTTGCACTAGTTCTTTATGAAAAGATAGAAAGCACTTTGCAGGTTTTTTTGAATCAAAATATACCTGGAAAGTTTTCCTTTTGGTTTTATAGCATGACTACTATAAGCAAGAAAGCTGTCCTTAGGATGACAGTTTTTCAAAGGTTTGTTGCATTTGCTTTATTGCTCCTTTATTTTTAACACTTCATGCCCCAGGAAACTGTGAGGCATCTGACGTAGGGTAGGTGAGGTTTAGCTTCCTAACAAAAAGAAATTTTAGTACATACAGCAGGGCTATTATGTTCAAAACCCATATTTATTTCTAAAAAAGGAGATAAAGCAGTATAATATTCATGTTAAGAACAGACATTAGTTAAAACTGAGATGAAACTTTATTAATATTTGAATGCCTTATCTGGCCCACTTAGGTACAGAGCTTTGATGTTCAATTCATTTTTAAAAATGATTTCCTAGGCCCATTTACAAAGAAGAAAGTAAGCTGCATTTGAGTTGAAATGTATCTCAAAGCCATTAAAGGACTAACCAGATACCTATATAGTTAAAATAAAAGCTTCCCTTTTTTAGCAACTGTAACTTTTCCCCCTTCAAATCCTTGCTTTCAATTTCCATAGGTGCTTTTCAATCTAATAGTCCTTTGGAGACTAACTAAAATAGAACATATAATATAGTTATCCATCCCATGCCTAAGCATTTTGTACATATCTAAGATGAAAGCAGAAATAAAATTGCTGTCACTTTTTTCAAATTCTGCCACTACTTTTATACTTTAATATTAGATGTGTTCATCACTAAGAGTTTAAAATCAATCTGCCACTTGATACGAAGGTTCATGGAAACACTCAAATGTTAATTTAATATTATATAAAAAGGCAATTCCTTCAAAAAGTGTTATGTTCTCAGAATAAACATGCACTGACTGAATCAAAGTAGTTTTCTTGAACTGTTAGGAACAAAATCACATGAAATTATTACTTTGGCATTCCAAATACCACCAAATTGCTAGCCTGCTCTGTAGTACACACTTCAGCTCTATAATCACCGAGGCTGTGTAAACAGAGGACTTCATAAACTTTTAAATTCTCATTTTTCCTTATTTGTAGTCTTTGAACATATCTAAGCAGTTTCAAGAAAATATGAAATGAAACTAATACCTATATATAAAACCATAAACCATCAGTTAAGGTTAAAATTGCAAATGGCAAGAAAGTCACTAGCAAAGTATGGTGTGTGTTTTCATCCAGAGGGAAAAGAATGAAGTTATGACCCAGGCCTCTCTCCTCCCTACACCCCAAGCGCCACGCTGCGTCTTCACTGCCCAGGCCTGCAACACTTCCTGTGAGGACCACACGCATGGCTGCTCGGTTTAAATCCATTCTCTGAAAATTTCCTTTTCTCCTAAATTCTTTTAAACATATTTCCTACATTAAAATACTAACATTATATACAAATCTGAATATATTAGATCATACATACGCCTGTTTCATCAGTAATTACTTTAAGGGTATGTATGTGTGCTCATTCAAGATAATCACTGATGATCTACTTTGGTGTGGATGCACCTGCAAGCATTTCTATTCTCAGTTAAAGTGGTAAGGGTCCTAGGTTCCTTATCCTAGGACACTGAGCAATACACTCACTTCATGGTAAAAGCTAAACCATATCAATAGATTGGTAATGATGCTCTATAATTTAGTTGCAGGTCATATTCAGAAAAGCATGGCCAATAACTGAGAACAGAGGTACTATAGTGTTCTAATCAGCACTGAAAATCACACGCAGAGATGCGACTGCCTTTTGCCTCCTTGATAGTGTACTGCTAACTGTGTACTTATTGTGGCATCTCTAAGTTTGCTCGAGAAATGAGCTTTTGAAAGGGTTTCAGTCTATTTAGCAAAGGAGTAGGACTACAAAACAGAAATCTGGGAATGCCATGTCACAGTCCCCAAACTCGCCTCCTCAGAGGTACCAGCAGATTGAGCCTGTGGTCTACAGCAGGGTTTAATGACACATTCCTAAGGTACTCTTTTGTCCCCTTCAAAGGATTTTTGTTCTTTAATTTTCATTCGCTTATTGAGATACACATACAACATGCCTATCACTTGCTGGCACTGACTCTCAGGCATCTCTGTTACTTCTCACGCTGCTGTCATACTGAGTGGTCGCCATGCTCCATGGATGAACACAGCACCTGTTAGTTGCTTTATATTCCTTCAATAAATACTTTGTAATGCATCATATATCCACCATGCATATCTCTTATATTCTCATAAAAGTATAAACTTCACATTTGTATTTTATCCTAAATCACTCTTTTTAGAAGTCAAAAGATTTCTGCATAAAGAAACATACAGTGATGAAGAGACATTAGCTTCTCATGTTTCTTTCTTCTTTTCCTTTTTAATTTTGAGTGAATCACAGTTTAATAAACTAGTCATGTGGGTTTCAGCATCAATAAGAACTGCTGCCTTTTTATTTAAATATTCTTGTGCTGTTAACCTATTTGTTGCTGTTCATAGGGGAGACAAAAACAGAACAACAGGCAAGACATTTTTGGTAACCTCAGTACTTTCAAAGAAACTAATGTGTACAGTTTGAACTATATTTTATTGTTTCCAATAGAATGTGTCAATGTGTATAACACAAAGATAGCATTAGATAGGAAATGGTTGCTCCTGCCTACAGTGATTAAAGAAATCTTTAGAGAAAGAATTAGGTCTTAATTGTATCAGGAAATTATTCAGAATTAATATAATTTTATTTGACACTGAGAGCAAAAGAAAAACAATGTAGAAAAGGTATGTTATTGAAATACCTGTGGAATTTTTTCATGACACTAAAAGGTTCTGATGACTTCTTTTTCTTGACTGACAGACCTCATCATGGCAGCCATTAAAACTGCAGCAGTGTATTCTCATGCTTATGGTAAAGAAGAATGAACCAATTTTAACTGGTATTTTGTTGTTCACATAGTCAAACAAAGAGAAAACAATTGGCTTTATCTTCTGCACTTACTCAAAACTGCTTTAGAATTAATCTAAGACACAGGTTTACTCTGATCTGTTCCTCTACAATGGCGTTTTCTGAATACAGTGACTTCGTGCATCATTTCAGAACTTTTAGAGAAAGCAACACTGGTTCTTTTATTTAAACACATTTTCCATTTTTTTCATTCACTCACCAAAATAAATAAGTTGGCTAGTCTCCCCTCACTTCCTTTAACTCATAGTAAAGCACAGGACCCTTCTGGGTGATAGGGATTACCAGTGACAATGATTCCTGCACTACATAGACCTCCAGTTATTCACTAAAGAATCTACAATGGAAAAAGAAGTTAAACCAAAGTTTGATTAAGTTGGATCTGGAAACACAAACTATGGACTAAAATAAATTCTCCTGGACTTGCCAAACAATGTGGCGGGGATGGAGAGGCACTAAGGCTATATGAGGGTGAGACGCAGCGAAGACCATACTTAGAATAGCAGATTTGCTTTATCTCAGGGACCCATCAAAGCACTGTGGCCAACAGTATAGGATCCCACATGGGCAGAGGCATCAACTGCAAAGCACTGAACTTGAGTACCACTACCGACTCTCCAGAAAAGGAGTAGAGGAAGGATTTTCACTACATCTAAGAACAATCCATGTGGTCATCTGTGGGAAATCCTCAGTCAGGCCTCATGTTATTTCCTTATTAGAGTTTATATTAGAAGTTAAAACCAATTACGCAAAACAACCAACAAAACCAAGCACAAAAGCAAAACAAAGAAACACAGGCCCTCTGATAAATACTGAGTGACAGAAGAAATAGTAAACTAAACCGATGAAGGAAGAAGACTGAAAATGACTGTCACAGAAACCAAAATAGATAATAGTTTTGCATGTTCAGTGACATGCAAAGATACACACCCAGTTTTACATATCTACAAAAGACGAAAAGACAAACTTTGAATTATCAAAAGCAGATTGAAACAAAAATGAAATTATCAAAAGCATATGCAAAGTGAAGTGAAAATATGATAAAATAAGGAAAGAACTACAAGGGACATAAGTTCCAACAGAAAAACTGAAATGCACATAAAAGATAAAAATCTCAAGAATCAACATTAAATAAAATTGGGTAAATGGTGAAGAACAACTTGAGAAGTTTACATATTATGTAATAGGAAAGAACATGAGAATGAAAAATGATGATAAAAGATAAACATAAATAATGGGAGCTATGAATCATAATGACTTCTCATTTCAAAGACAAAATTGTGAAAAATGTATTCTTAAATTGAAAAAGAAACAAGAATGCTGTTTTAAGGGCACACTGCACCCAACAAAAATTCTTCATCATAATCAATGCAGCGTTCTTCTGAATTTAAAAGAATTATTTTCAAGGCCATGTACAAATAAGGGTAGAATATGCAAAACTCAAAGCACAGATTTCTTTCACTTGGTTTCCAGTGGATAGGAAAAAACAAACTAATGTCTGAAAATTTGAACTCATCAACTTGCTCATAACACAGACTTGGACTGTAGTACACATTTAGTTTAAAATTAACACAGATTGTCTTATTCCTTGAAAGTTAATTAGTCATAGTTCCTAAAGTTATCTGTATTTGATGTTTTTTCCAGTATGTAAAGGGAAGAATGTAGAGGTCTAGGAAATCATTTTTGTTATGAAATATTATTAATATTATCATTGTTTTAACTTCTTTCCCCAACACATGGCAAGGATTAAGAGATTTATTCAGGTATAGTCATTGTTATAATAATAAATATACTCTGGTACAAGCAACATGGATTTTATATTTCAGAATAAAAACTTGTAATCATGATTATTTTGAACACAGGTCATAAAACCAGAGATGGTACTTGTGTCAAGACAAAGACAAACAAAAGTAGATTGACGAGTCATTCTAGAAAGCATCAGAAATGTTGCTATGCTTTAAATTAGCACCTGCTCTATAAAGCCATTGAAACTCTCCAAATTAAAATGGTAAATGGACAGAAAAATGATTGCGATGCAACGGTTTGAAGAGTTCCCATAAACCTCATGCAGGACTGGCTGCCACTATAAAATCTGACTGAACTTCTGAAGATTAAATGACCTATGCTTAATTATCAAGCAACCTCAGCATTTGTTTATAAAATTAGGTTTAAAGAAATGTGTTTTTCAAAGCCATGGAAATGCTAGCTGCAGGAGTAGCACTAGAACTCAAGGATTCCACTTGGCACTGTTCTTTTCCCATATATTTTACTTATGCAATTACATTTCTATCTTTATCCATGATCAATTCATGAATAAATTATGATTACTTAAGAATGCTGGTGCAGCAGGCAGCCAACGCGGACAGAGAGAGCCAGCAAATCCATGTCTGCCTGCCGGCCCCCACCACTGGGAGGCTGTTTCCTATGGGCAGCCAGTGGGAACAGGGACACACAGCAAGGTAAGCCCTGTGCACCCCACCTGCAGGCCACCATTGGAGGGCCTAGCTTCCTTTGGGCAGCCATCACCCACTGGGAGAACAGACAAACACACCCCTGTGTGCCCGCTACCATCGTGGGAGTCCCACTGTAGACACGTAAGCTGACAGAAGCAGCCCCACCACTATGCACCCCTGGCCATCGGGGAAGCCCCAGTGTAGATGCACAGGTCTGGAGAAGCCCTCCTCACGCCCTGCTACCTCCCTGTAAACCCGGGGTCAGGGAAACACAGGTGCCTGTCCCATTCCCCTATACCAGGGAGGAGTAACCAACATGTGAAGTGCCTGGGACCCCACAATCAGCTTGTTGGGAGGAACCCAGGAGAATGCCAAGATGAAGGAGTAAAAGGCAATCTCAGACCTCCATCCCACACAGAACAAGTCTGGGAGATACAGTCATGGAAGAAAACGGAAGTCATACACCTGAAACTGCCAAGAGGGTAACAACTAAAGTAAAGAAACAACTTCATAGGGCTGGGAGTTTGGCTCAATGGCTTAAGCACCTGCCCTGGCAGGTGCGAGGTTTTGAGTTTGATCCCCGGTGCTGCAAAAAACAAAAAAGAAAAGAAAAGAAAAAAAGAAACAACTTCATGAGACTGTAAGAGTAATCAAATCAGAAATAATGTCTCAGGTAAAAAAAGAAATGAAAAATATAATGTAAGAATTGCTGAGCACATCTAAAGAAGACATAGATAAAAAAGAGGAGCATAGGAAAATGATGGAAAAATTGAAGGAATAATATAGAAAGGAATTTCAATGCATAAAACAGATTCAAAAAGATATTCTGGAAATTAAAAAGTCAATCGAAAGCCAGCAAAACCACTTGAAACAGACTGAAGATAGACTTTCAGACCTTGAAGACAGGATTGCAACTAGTGATTGTGAAAGGAAAGATCTTTTAAAGATAGCAAGGAACCAGGAAATAACAATTCAATGGCTGCAAGACAATGCAGAGAGAAATAATTTAAGAGTGACAGGTATCAATGAAGAAGCAGGGATCAACAGACATGAAATAAAAAGACTATTTACAGAAGTAAAGCAGAAAACTTTCCAAACATGGGAAAAGGATCTGATACACAGACATACAGAACTCCAAATAGGCATAACCAAAGTAAATCTACACCCAGACATATAATAATCAAGATCCCAGAAATTCAGCACAAGAACAGAATATTAAAAGCTGTTAGACAAAAGAAACAGATCACCTATAAAGGAAAACTCATCTGAATCATGACAGACTTGTCAACACAAACCATCAAGTCAAGAAGAGTTTGGAGTGAAGTGTTTCAAATCCTGAAGGAAAACAACTTCCAACCCAGATTGATGTACCCTGCAAAACTATCTTTCAAAATGGATGGAAAAATAAGATACTTGCATCATAAAGAACAACTGAAGTAATTCATGACCACCAAGCCAACCCTACAGACAGTGCTGAAGGGTATTCTAGAGAGAGATAAAGATGACCACGGTTCCAGGAACAGCAGCAGAGGAGGATCACCAAACAGGACAGGCAATTGAATGAAGGGGAAATGTGGAGGACCAACAGCAGGAGGATAGCGTGGCAGAGACAAACCAATGTATGCTGGTTGTAACCATTAATGTAGATGGGCTCAATTCAGCAAGAAAAAGAAACACAGGGAGCGTGGATCACAAAACAAGATCCATCAATATACTGTATACAAGAAACACATTTAACTTGAAAGGAAATTCACAGACTGAATATCAAAGGGGAGAAAACAATTGTTCCATGTGATAGGAGACCAGAAAAAAGCAAGGGTAACTTGCCCATCAACCACAGAATGGGTAAGAAAGATATGGTATTTTCATGCAATGGAAAGTTAGCCAGCTATAAAATAGGATAATCTCGAGGCCCTTGTATGTAAATGGATGTAACTGGAGGTCATGCTCTTGGGCGAAACAGTTTGAACTCAACAGGTGAACATTAGCATAAAAAACAGAAGGAGTTAGTGGGATCCAAAAACACAATATATATTATAAAAGGGGAGGAGAAAGCATTAACCAACGTTAATTTCTTATTGTCTGGTCTTGACCTCTTGTAATGTTTTCACAGTTCTGTTAGGTTTGGTTTTATTCTGTCTTGTTTTGTTAGATTTTACTGTCTGATGGTATGAGCAGCTATTTTGAACATAATGGGATGCATTATGGTAATCATCGTTGCTTTCCTATTATCTTGTTTTGAAGTCCTATAATGCTTTTGTTCTTTTAATTGGTTTTACTGTGTTGTTTGATTTCATTATGTGTGATGGTATGAACAGCTATTCTGAAGGAAACAAGATATTACAGTAACCATTGTTTATTTCCTGTTATCTGGTTTTGAAGTC
>RJWM01043832.1:0-13595 GCA_004363535.1 Dasyprocta punctata | reverse complement strand
AAAGCAAACATCAACAAGAACAAATGGACTTATATTTCCAGCATTACATGGAGGTAGAGGATAGCTTAACTTTCAAATGATTTTAAACAGAAAAATAAACTCCAACTTTGAACACAACTGATGCTGCTGCTTCCAAGTCTCAGAGGAAGCATAGACCAATACACTCAGAAAGATAGCTGGGTAATAAATGCAAAGTACGTAGCACATTTCTAGGATGCTGTAGCTTTCAGCATGAGCTACAAGAAAGGAGACTGAAAATAGAAGGATAGGAAGTCAGAGCCTCGAAGAACATTATTTTGGAGGTAGAGAATCAAATATATGGAAGAGTGGCACACCCTGGAAATGTGGTTATGAAGGAAAAAAAATGAAATAAGGCAATATTTAAAAGTCTTTCAGAGCTAAATTATAACATGGTATACCAACTCCCACTCCTCCACTTTATGAAGTTAAACCTCATAAAACTTAATATATGGAGTCCTCTTCAGCTTGGTATAGTTTCTTCAAATGCCTAGAAAGGGGAAAAAACCATGAATTCCGTGAAAAACTAATGTCAAAAGAAACCTAACAATACGAAACAAATATTTCAACTCATAAAAAATTTTCCAAAACCTTAGAAAAGAATAGAATTGCAACAAATCAGTACAAAATGAACTATCCTCATATGAATATTTAAAGATAGAGAAGTCACTTTAAATTTGTAACTAGTAAATCAAAATTATAAAATAATCAAAATATGAGAGGATGTGCAGATTATCTGAATAAAGAAAAAACAATGATAAAGAATTATATCAGAAATAATGACAAAGTATGAAATAATTATGTAGTGCCAACTGTAGAATAAATTTCAGTAACAATAATAAAAGGGGAAAAATACCAAGAAAATGAACAAAACATGAAGGAATAAAAGAGTGTTTGAAATCGAATTCTGGGGATCGAACTCACAACCTCGCACCTGCCAGGTAGGCTCTTAAGCCACTGAGCCAAACTCCCAGCCCTGAGTGTTTGAAATCAAAGAAGACAAATAAGATCCAATTTATGTGTAATTAGAGTTCCTGAAGATAAAGAATGCAAAACAATAACACATAATTAATATTTAAAGTCGTAACTCAAGAAAACTTTTTGAAATAAAGAAAGCCTGAATGTTTTTAGACTTATTGCTCTGGTTATCTGGGAAAATTGACCAGAAAAATCAACTGGGAAATATATTCTAGTGAAAGTATAAAAAGAGGCTGGGGGTTTAGCTCAGCAGCATTGGTGCCTGCCTGGCAAGGGTAAGGTTGTGAGTTTGATTCCCAGTACAAAAAAAAGTATAAAAAGAAAAATAATAATTGAGAAGGTTGCCAACATAAAACACCAAATAATTTCCCTAGACAAGAGAATTATCTTGGCTGTAGATTTCTTTAAAAAAAAAAAAACACTTAAAGCAGAGTAACAATGGACAGAATTTTGAAAAAAAATTAAGAGAAAAAAGTGTTCACCAAAGATTATGTATCAAACAAATGATATACCTTTTCCCTACAAGGGAATTAAATTGTTCATGCAGTTCCTAAAACTGATAGAAGTAAAATATAATACGAAATTATAGTGGCCATATTAGTTGACCTGATAAAACTCACAGGTGACAAAACATAAATCTCTGGTTTTATGAAGAAATAATTGGCAGTGAGAATGAAATAGAAGTAGAGGTCCAGAATCAAACTTGAAATTAAAAAAAAGATATCAGATAGAGAAATTAGAATTCAATCTATCTGATAATATTGAGATAAATGTTAAAATAATTGAATTAATTGTGGCAAACGTTAACCGCCAACAGAGAGAAATTTGGGATGTAGGTAGAGAATACTGAATTTTTCAAAATTAGTCTGAGAAATAAATTTGAAGATGGTGGAATGGCAAACAGCAGGGTAAGCGGCCTGACTGAAAAATATCATCCAGATGCTGGAATATAGCAACATGTGGAAGACAAAAAGGAGGGAGGTGGGTCCTCTGGACCCAGGAAGAATCTAAAGTGAGAATTGAAGCCCACAGAAAGAGTGGAAAGAGGCACTTAGACAAGGAGGGTGGTGGCTGGCAGAGCCTCTGCTGGGAGCTGGACCCACTCTGAAAGGAGCTGCTGGAAGCACAGTCGGAGAGCTGTGGCCATGGTGGTGGCAACACTGGAGTCCTCTGCCAAGAGAGACGGTGTTGGAGGAGAGTGGCAGTGGACAGGGGGAGCAGACCTGGAGAACTGTGAGTGAGGAGGTCCTCACCCTCCCGCATGGGGGGAGATTGGTGGGGACACATCTTGGAGTTGGGCTGGGGACTCCTAGCTGGGCGCAGACCCATGGAGGTTGCTCAAGCTGAGCCCTGTCTCTGTGAACATACTGGGGGCCACCTCCAAGGGTCCCTGTGGGTGACAGGCTTGGTCTGGAGACAGCAGCTCTGCATGCTCCAGTGGTGGTGGTGGAGAGTCATTGGGTGACTGGCCCACCAGCCCAGGTTTGCAGGTGGCGGTCAGACCCTGCACACACCCCACCAGCCGCCATGGAGCCAAGGCAGGCTGGGGAAAGGCAGTGGATAGTGCTGTAACAGCGCCCCCAGTGGCAACCAAGAGATATCCGTAGCCAGCACTGGTTGGAGGAACCTGTCTCACTTCAGAGAGGTTGTGGCCAATGCGGGGAGTGCCTGGGTCCCCAGTACCAGTTTGCCCAGGGGAACCGAGGAATATGCCAAGACAAAGAAGCAAGGGGCAGTCTCTGGCCTCCAGTTTAAGCAGAGCAAGTCCAGGAGATGCAAACGCAGAGGACACTGGGAGTTCCACAACTGAAGTTTGTGAGGTGATGGTAACTGAAGCAAAGAAACAACTTCATGAGGCTATAAAAGAAATTAGAACAGAAATACTATCTCAACTAAAAGAAGAAATGAAAAATATAATAAAAGAACTCCTAGGCATCTCTACAGGAAACATAGATGAAAAAATGGAGCATAGGAAAACAAGGGAAACCTGGGATGAACAATACAAAAAAGATTTAGAATACATGAAACACATTCAAAGAGATTACCAGGAAATCAAAAACTCCAATGAAAGTTGGCAAAACCACCTCAAGGAAACTAAAGATAGACTTTCAAACCTTGAAGACAGGCTTGCAGCTTGTGATTGAGAAAGTAAAGATCTCTTAAAAATAACAAGAAACCTGGAAGTAATAATACAAAGGCTGCAAGACAACCCAAAGAAACAACTTAAGAATAAAAGGTGTGAGTGAAAAAGCAGGGGTCAATACAAAGTAAATTAAAAGCCTATTTACAGAAATAATTTCAGAAAACTTTCCAAGTATGGGAACAGAAAGTGATTTCCAGATAAGTGAAGCATATAGAACACCAGCTAAACATAACCAAAATGTACCTACACCCAGACATATAATAATCAAGATCCCAGAAATTCAACACAAAAACAGATTATCAAAAGCTATTAGAGAAAAAAAACCCCAGATCACCTACAAAGGAAAACCCATCAGAATCATGACAGACTTCTCAAAACAAACCATCAGGTCCAGAAGAGCTTGGAGTGAAGTATTTCAAGCTCTGAAAGAAAACAACTTCCAACCCAGATTGATGTACCCTGCAAAATTATCTTTCAAAATCAATGGAGAAACAAGATACTTCCATGACAAAGAACAACTAAAGGAATTTATGACAACCAAGACAACCCTACAAAGAAAACTGAAGGACATTTTAGAGAGAGATAAAAAGGCCCACAGCTCCAGAAACAGCAGCAGAGTGATACCATCAAGTGGGGCAGACAATTGAATAATCCATTGTCAGGATTTGAGTCCAGTATTGTTTTTAATGAGCTGTTTAGTTTGATCTTATTCTATCTTGACCTGCCTAATTTTATTATATATGATGACATAGACAACTATTTCAAAGATAACAAAATATATTAGGGAAGCCTTTATTGATATTTGATCACCTTGTTTTGAAAGCCGGTATTGCTTTCATTGTTCCATTTTGAGTGATTTTAACCTATTTTGGTTTGTTTGATTTTATTATAACAGATGATATAGGCAACTGCTTAGGAGATAATATGAGGCATTATAGAAATCAACATTGTATTACTATGTATTGCTTCCATCGTTTTATCTTTTATTGGTTTTATTCTGTACTATTTTGTTTGATTATATTAGGCCCAATGGTATGGGCAGTTATTTTGAATATAACGAGAGGTATTACAAGGGGAAAGGAGGAAAGAAGGAAGGGAAAAGGAAAAAGACATAGATTTATATGTGGGTATACAAAAGATGGTCAAAATGACTATACTACTAAATGCACTAACTGGTGAGAGAGAACAGTTGATACTCATATGATTAGATCAATTTTACATGTCTATAGCTGTCAATCTGAGCAACCCCTTTGAAGGTAATGATGCACAGAGTTACAACCACAGTCAAATTCCAATCATCTCAGTTTATAAACCTATAATGTTACAGTATTGGATTTGTTGTTGTTGTTTGTTGGTCCCTTTAGATTTTTGTTTCTCTTTTCTGTGACCATTGTTTTATTTTTTTATTGCTTTATTCTGAACTATTTTGCTTGATTATATTAGGTCTGATGATATGGGCAGTTATTTTAATGACAAGAGGTATTCTAAGGGGAAAGGAGGAAGGAAGGAAGGGAAAAGGAAAAAGACATAAATTTTTAAATAGGTATACATAGGACAGTTAAAATGACTATATTACTAAATGTATTAGCTATTGAAAAAGAACAGTTAATACTCATATGATTAGCTCAATTTTAGATGTCTATATCTGTTAATCTGAACAACCCCTTTGAAGGTAATGATATGCAATATTACAACTACTGTCAAATTCCAACCATCTCATTTTGTAAACCTATAATGTTATCATATCAGATTTGTTGTTGTTTGTCTCTTTTGCTTTTTGTTTCTTTTTTCTGTGTCCATTTTCTCTTAAAAAAAAAAAACCTAGGGCCAGGAGTTTGGTTCAGTAGCTTAAGTGCCTGTCTGTCATGCACAAGGTTGTGAGTTTGATCTCCAGTGCCACACACACACCAAAAAAAAAAAAAAAATACAAAAAATGGATGGAATTTTTAAATGTTAAAAATTATTTTTAAGTAGTTAATAGAAAATATCACTAAACTATAAATTTCAACTCTGATCCCAATGCCAAGCAACCATGTATTTAGTAATTGAGCCCTTAAACTCCCATATTGAACAGGGTCTCCTTAATAAAAAAGATTCTAATACACTATTTTAGCTTTTAACAACAAGTATATCTGTTGTGCTTTTCCTCTTTCACAAATAAGCAAATATCTATCAATTAAACAAGGAGTTATTCTAGAAATCCATTCTTTAATAAACAGATGCAAATATTGAATTCTTATATAAACATTATCATACATCTTTGCTGTGCACTATGGATATTAATTACAGTATCTTATCACATCAAAAGAATAATTGCTGAAATAGCTGCATATGCATGTTTGCATTTTTATTTGTTGATTGCATAATGGTTACCAGTACAAAGATTTTTCTAAGAACTCTACAGTAAAGTAAAATCAAAGCAATTTAAAATTTATCTTTAAAGATGCTTTATAGAAACCCAATCACATAATTTGTTTTGGCTCCATCCTCCAAGGTGTTTCACAAGGGAAGATGAAGCAATGCTATAATTACTTTCTAGAGCAATCTAATTTGCTCCCAAAAGCAATTTCCATTGACTTAAGATTATGACTTATAACTCTTAAAACTGCCATGTGTTGCCACTTTATTTTAATCTTTTGCTTATTGTTGAGCAGCTGCCCATCACATAGTTCACAATGAACCTAATAGCAGTTGCTTTCTCTTCTGAATACATTCTGCCCAGTTACACTAGACTTTTGTCTTCATACTAATAATGAATCTTCCTTTAATTTAGCCAGTGGTATCCACTACTATTTTCTCTTAGAGCTTTTTGTTAACATAAATACTGATAAAAGAATTACAAATAGTTTTATAACTGTTTCATATTATATTCATCATAAACATCTCAGGTCACTAACTCGCAATTCCCTTGAATCAAAAGTACCCACTGGAGTGTTGAAATAACAAAGAATAAAATAGTGATTAGAAGAGTGGAAAAAAATCTATAATAAATAAAACTAAAAGTTAATAGCAAAAATTAATAGTAAAATCCTATACATTGAAAATGAGAACTGTAGGAACTAAGCTCAAGGTAAAAGAAAGCATAATAAAAATCAGAAAAAAATTAAAATTGTGAAATAAAAGCAAAAGAGGGTTTACAGAGAGATTTATACCCACAAAAGCATATATTAGAGTAAAAAATTAATACTAGAATAAAGATAAGGTCCAGAGAATTTTAGAATCTGTCATGTCATTGATTTGTCACTTAATATCTTGAACAGCTATTGAAATATTAGTAAGATCAGGACAGGACTGTATGCACAACATTCAGTTTTTTCAATTTCCAAGTATCTCTTGTGCTGTTACAATGTTTAATGCCATCTGATTTTGGAAGACAGGCAGTCTCGTTAGTTGTACTTTTTCCTTTAGGTGAGAGAGAGACCAGGGTTTGTGTCATTTAAGACCTGTTGAGTATAGTTAAGGCTTCAATATGTGTCATACAAATCTCTGGGCAAGATCTGATGGATCCCAGTAAAAAGAATCTAAAAGGAATGTCACATATATGTTATTGGTTTTATCTGTATGCTTACTTGCAGTTTGGCATCTTTTAGACAATAACAAATTTTAATCAAAACATGTATAATCAAAGTATGTATACAAAGACACTTATAATCAAAGCATGAGCATTAGATCTGACAGGTAAGTTTAGAAACTGCTTAAGGGATAGCAATTGTAATCCATCTTAGGCCCCTTTATTGATGGAGTCTGACATTGTCATAAGTCTTCCTTATGGGAAGCTATTACTAGCTCCTCTTGGTGGAAATCTTTGTCAACTGTACTCATAACTATTCTGTTGATTCTGCTATGTGGCCCATGTATACTTAATTGTTTCTTTGGCTTTGTCTTCTCCAGACTTAAAGCTGTATGCCTACCCAAGATGAAAATACCTGCTGTCTATCAATGGCCTTGATATAGACCCTCTGCAGAGTATCCCTGGCTGCCAATCAACAACTATGACACTCTTCAGCCTGAAGAAGTCAGATGGGTCATCACCTATTTCTCCCTTATGGCAGTTCAGGGTACTTCTTCAGAGCAGGGAATGTTATAGGCAGGTGAGCTAGATAAAAATATTTTGGGCAGTCAGATAGAGCTGGGCCCTCTAAGTAGCCAGTGCAGAAGACCAGATACCTTGCAACTATGGTGGAAAACAAACACCTTCCACTGTGGGTCATATCTCAAAACAAATGTAGCCAAACCTCAAGGTTAAACACCAAGGACTGATAGTCTAAATAGTATCTATTGCCTTGAGGAAACCAGAAGAAGCCACTAATCCAACCCCTTATAGGCAAAGACCCTGTTTCTGCTTGGAATGTGACTTACTTCCCTATTGAATCCCAATTTAATCAATCTTACCTGAGCAATTATATTCGTAATCTTATTGGTTGACCATCGTTCTGTCCCACCTCATGCCCACCTTGTGAGTTCCCATTTTTCCCCACCTTGAACTCACCTCACCTCATGGTTTTGCTCTGTAAAAGTCCCTAGAAAAGGCAATCTTTGACAACACACTCAGGAGCCCTTCTATCTCTCTCTTGGACAGAAGTTTTCTTTCTTTCAATAAATACATTCTGCTCTTAAAAAGAAAAAGAAAAAAGTAGACAAGATACTATTATTAATTTTATTTTTAAATGATCAAATTAAAAGTCATTATTTTGCATTAACATTTACATAAATTTCCTAACGTCACACAGCTATTGGTTTGTAGAAACAAGATGTAAAACCAGTCCTTCTAATTCTACAGTCAGTGCTAATCTTCATTATCATTATGCTCTTCCCTTGTAAAAAATGAAACTAATTTTCATGAAAAATACATATGAAAACATTTACAAAATATTATACATGCTTCAGAAACAGCATAAATTATGCAATTTCAAAGATTCCTTCAAAAAATTTTCTCCACACTTTACTTTATTCAGCTTGATGGGTAAATGTAAGAGACCAAATTTTGTCCAACAGCTACAAATCCTATTAGCTTGTTGGAAAAGAACAAATGTGTACCCCTGCACTCAGACAAAAAACAAAAGAAAACACACTAAATGTTGACAGTCTATATATATTCCTTTAAAATATTTGACTTACCAGTTGGCTATTCTTGTAAATAAACATTTCCTTTGAGTAATATGACTTAGATAAGAGAAAGAGTAAATCCAGATTCAGGGCTCAGACTGAGTTCTTCTGTATTCTGCCCCCAGTTGGATCCCTCTCAGACTAATTTTTTTATTTAAGAGAAAATGGACACAGAAAAAAGAAACAAAAAGCAAAAGAGACAAACGAACACCAACAACAAATCCGATACAATAACATTATAGGTTTACAAAATGAGATGGTTGGAATTCGACAGTAGTTGTAATATTACATATCATTACCTTCAAAGGGGTTGCTCAGATTAACAAATATAGACATGCAAAATTGATCTAATCATATGTTTTTTTTTTTTTTTGTGGCACCAGGGATCAAACTCACAACCTTGCACCTGCCAGGACAGGCGCTTAAGCCACTAAGCCAAACTCCTGGACCTAGTTTTTTGAGGCAGGGTCACACTATGTAGCTCAAGCCAGTCTTGTGCTCACATTGTAGCCCAAGCCGGCCTCAAACTCACAACCCTCCTCCTACCTCAGCCTCCCAAGTGCTGGGATTAAAGACATGTGCCACCACGCCCAGCTTAATCATATGACTATTAACTGTTCTTTTTCAATAGCTAATGCATTTAGTAATATAGTCATTTTAACTATCTTATGTACACCTATTTATAAATTCACGTCTTTTTCCTTTTTCTTTCCTTCTTTCCTCCTTTCCCCTTGGAATACCTCTTGTTGTCTTTAAAATAACTGCCCATATCATCAGGCCTAATATAATCAAATAAAATAGTTCAGAATAAAGCCAATAAAAAATAAAACAATGGTCACAGAAAAGAGAAACAAAAAGCTAAAGGGACCAACAAACAACAACAAAAATCTGATACTGTAACATTATGGGTTTACAAAATGAGATGATTGGAGTTTGACAGTGGTTGTAACATTGTATATCATTACCTTCAAAGGGGTTGCTCAGACTGACAGATATAGACATGTAAAATTGATCTAATCATATGAGTATCAACTGCTCTCTCTCACCAGTTAATGCATTTAGTAGTATAGTCATTTTGACCATCTTTTGTATACCCACATATAAATCTATGTCTTTTTCCTTTTCCCTTCCTTCTTTCCTCCTTTCCCCTTGTAATACCTCTTGTTATCTTCAAAATAACTGCCCATATCATCGGGCCTAATATAATCAAAGAAAATAGTACAGAATAAAACCAACAACAAATAAAAAAATGGACACAATACATAGTAATACAACATTGATTTCTATAATGCCTCATATTATCTTCTAAGCAGTTGCCTGTATCATCTGTTATAATACAATCAAACCAAAATAGGTTAAAATCACTCAAAACAGAACAATGAAACAGTACAGGTTTCCAAAACAAGGTGATCAAATATCAATAAAGGCTATACAAATATATTCTGCTGTCTTTGAAATAGCTATGTCATCATATATAATAAAATTAGGCAGGTCAAATAGAATAAGATCAAACTAAACAGCTCATTAAAAACAATGCTGGATTCAAATCCTGATGATGGATTATTCAATTGTCTGCCCCGTTTGATGATATCACTCTGCTGCTGTTTCTGGAGCTGTGGACCATTTTATCTCTCTCTAAAATGTCCTTCAGTTTTCTTTGTAGGGTTGTCTTGGTTGTCATAAATTCCTTTAGTTGTTCTTCATCATGGAAGTGTCTTGTTTCTCTGTCGATTTTGAATGATAATTTTGCAGGGTACATCAATCTGGGTTGGAAGTTGTTTTCTTTCAGAGCTTGAAATACTTCACTCCAAGCTCTTCTGGACCTGATGGTTTGTTTTGAGAAGTCTGTCATGATTCTGATGGGTTTTCCTTTGTAGGTGATCTGGGGTTTTTTTTCTCTAATAGCTTTTGATAATCTGTTTTTGTGTTGAATTTCTGGGATCTTGATTATTATATGTCTGGGTGTAGGTACATTTTGGTTATGTTTAGCTGGTGTTCTATATGCTTCACTTATCTGGAAATCACTTTCTGTTCCCATACTTGGAAAGTTTTCTGAAATTATTTCTGTAAATAGGCTTTTAATTTACTTTGTATTGACCCCTGCTTTTTCACTCACACCTTTTATTCTTAAGTTGTTTCTTTGGGTTGTCTTGCAGCCTTTGTATTATTACTTCCAGGTTTCTTGTTATTTTTAAGAGATCTTTACTTTCTCAATCACAAGCTGCAAGCCTGTCTTCAAGGTTTGAAAGTCTATCTTTAGTTTCCTTGAGGTGGTTTTGCCAACTTTCATTGGAGTTTTTGATTTCCTGGTAATCTCTTTGAATGTGTTTCATGTATTCTAAATCTTTTTTGTATTGTTCATCCCAGGTTTCCCTTGTTTTCCTATGCTCCATTTTTTCATCTATGTTTCCTGTAGAGATGCCTAGGAGTTCTTTTATTATATTTTTCATTTCTTCTTTTAGTTGAGATAGTATTTCTGTTCTAATTTCTTTTATAGCCTCATGAAGTTGTTTCTTTGCTTCAGTTACCATCACCTCACAAACTTCAGTTGTGGAACTCCCAGTGTCCTCTGCGTTTGCATCTCCTGGACTTGCTCTGCTTAAACTGGAGGCCAGAGACTGCCCCTTGCTTCTTTGTCTTGGCATATTCCTCGGTTCCCCTGGGCAAACTGGTACTGGGGACCCAGGCACTCCCCGCATTGGCCACAACCTCTCTGAAGTGAGACAGGTTCCTCCAACCAGTGCTGGCTACGGATATCTCTTGGTTGCCACTGGGGGCGCTGTTACAGCACTATCCACTGCCTTTCCCCAGCCTGCCTTGGCTCCATGGCGGCTGGTGGGGTGTGTGCAGGGTCTGACCGCCACCTGCAAACCTGGGCTGGTGGGCCAGTCACCCAATGACTCTCCACCACCACCACTGGAGCATGCAGAGCTGCTGTCTCCAGACCAAGCCTGTCACCCACAGGGACCCTTGGAGGTGGCCCCCAGTATGTTCACAGAGACAGGGCTCAGCTTGAGCAACCTCCATGGGTCTGCGCCCAGCTAGGAGTCCCCAGCCCAACTCCAAGATGTGTCCCCACCAATCTCCCCCCATGCGGGAGGGTGAGGACCTCCTCACTCACAGTTCTCCAGGTCTGCTCCCCCTGTCCACTGCCACTCTCCTCCAACACCGTCTCTCTTGGCAGAGGACTCCAGTGTTGCCACCACCATGGCCACAGCTCTCCGACTGTGCTTCCAGCAGCTCCTTTCAGAGTGGGTCCAGCTCCCAGCAGAGGCTCTGCCAGCCACCACCCTCCTTGTCTAAGTGCCTCTTTCCACTCTTTCTGTGGGCTTCAATTCTCACTTTAGATTCTTCCTGGGTCCAGAGGACCCACCTCCCTCCTTTTTGTCTTCCACATGTTGCTATATTCCAGCATCTGGATGATATTTTTCAGTCAGGCCGCTTACCCTGCTGTTTGCCATTCCACCATCTTCAAATTTATTTCTCAGACTAATTTTGAAAAATTCAGTATTCTCTACCTACATCCCAAATTTCTCTCTGTTGGCGGTTAACGTTTGCCACAATTAATTCAATTATTTTAACATTTATCTCAATATTATCAGATAGATTGAATTCTAATTTCTCTATCTGATATCTTTTTTTTAATTTCAAGTTTGATTCTGGACCTCTACTTCTATTTCATTCTCACTGCCAATTATTTCTTCATAAAACCAGAGATTTATGTTTTGTCACCTGTGAGTTTTATCAGGTCAACTAATATGGCCACTATAATTTCGTATTATATTTTACTTCTATCAGTTTTAGGAACTGCATGAACAATTTAATTCCCTTGTAGGGAAAAGGTATATCATTTGTTTGATACATAATCTTTGGTGAACACTTTTTTCTCTTAATTTTTTTTCAAAATTCTGTCCATTGTTACTCTGCTTTAAGTGTTTTTTTTTTTTTAAAGAAATCTACAGCCAAGATAATTCTCTTGTCTAGGGAAATTATTTGGTGTTTTATGTTGGCAACCTTCTCAATTATTATTTTTCTTTTTATACTTTTTTTTGTACTGGGAATCAAACTCACAACCTTACCCTTGCCAGGCAGGCACCAATGCTGCTGAGCTAAACCCCCAGCCTCTTTTTATACTTTCACTAGAATATATTTCCCAGTTGATTTTTCTGGTCAATTTTCCCAGATAACCAGAGCAATAAGTCTAAAAACATTCAGGCTTTCTTTATTTCAAAAAGTTTTCTTGAGTTACGACTTTAAATATTAATTATGTGTTATTGTTTTGCATTCTTTATCTTCAGGAACTCTAATTACACATAAATTGGATCTTATTTGTCTTCTTTGATTTCAAACACTCAGGGCTGGGAGTTTGGCTCAGTGGCTTAAGAGCCTACCTGGCAGGTGCGAGGTTGTGAGTTCGATCCCCAGAATTCGATTTCAAACACTCTTTTATTCCTTCATGTTTTGTTCATTTTCTTGGTATTTTTCCCCTTTTATTATTGTTACTGAAATTTATTCTACAGTTGGCACTACATAATTATTTCATACTTTGTCATTATTTCTGATATAATTCTTTATCATTGTTTTTTCTTTATTCAGATAATCTGCACATCCTCTCATATTTTGATTATTTTATAATTTTGATTTACTAGTTACAAATTTAAAGTGACTTCTCTATCTTTAAATATTCATATGAGGATAGTTCATTTTGTACTGATTTGTTGCAATTCTATTCTTTTCTAAGGTTTTGGAAAATTTTTTATGAGTTGAAATATTTGTTTCGTATTGTTAGGTTTCTTTTGACATTAGTTTTTCACGGAATTCATGGTTTTTTCCCCTTTCTAGGCATTTGAAGAAACTATACCAAGCTGAAGAGGACTCCATATATTAAGTTTTATGAGGTTTAACTTCATAAAGTGGAGGAGTGGGAGTTGGTATACCATGTTATAATTTAGCTCTGAAAGACTTTTAAATATTGCCTTATTTCATTTTTTTTCCTTCATAACCACATTTCCAGGGTGTGCCACTCTTCCATATATTTGATTCTCTACCTCCAAAATAATGTTCTTCGAGGCTCTGACTTCCTATCCTTCTATTTTCAGTCTCCTTTCTTGTAGCTCATGCTGAAAGCTACAGCATCCTAGAAATGTGCTACGTACTTTGCATTTATTACCCAGCTATCTTTCTGAGTGTATTGGTCTATGCTTCCTCTGAGACTTGGAAGCAGCAGCATCAGTTGTGTTCAAAGTTGGAGTTTATTTTTCTGTTTAAAATCATTTGAAAGTTAAGCTATCCTCTACCTCCATGTAATGCTGGAAATATAAGTCCATTTGTTCTTGTTGATGTTTGCTTT
>RJWM01043831.1:0-13568 GCA_004363535.1 Dasyprocta punctata | reverse complement strand
CACCCCAAGGTCACTTCCACCTGAACCTAATTTATGGGGGAAATATCTCTGCTAAGTCCTGGACACGACTCATTCTGACATCTAAATGAAGTCATGAAATTTTAGGGAATGCATCTTGGGCTTCTTCTACATAAATTTTTATGCATAATTATGATCTTTCCAGGTGGAATTAATCACTTTCTCTTCTGTGGTCCCATAGCATATTTATTTATATCTCAATTATACTATGGAGCTTACCCTTTTCTTGCATTATCTTGATTTATGTATGTGCCTTATTTCTCCACTTAGAGTGTAAACTTCATAAGGCCAGGTGTCATATTTATAGACTTGAACTGAAAATTTAAATCTTGAGAGACATAACTTAAATCTTTATGATGTTCTCTCACCATATATCTGTAAAACAGCTAAAGTTAAATTTTAAAGTTCAAAGTGACTCCTTTAATTCAGAATTCAAGGTTGGCTAAGATGTTTGGGATTTTGTTTTTATGGTAAGCAAAATTTTAGGAAAGAAGGTTATTAAGAACTATAACATGCCTTTGCCATTCAACCAAGTCAGATACCGACAGTAGGAGAGATCTTGTGAAGTAGGAAGAAAGGGTGTAATCCTTTTTCTATTGTCTCTCTCCCACAGAAAGCCAGGGTAGCTTCTCAGCCCAGGACGGTGCTCTGACAGCCACTCTGGGCCTGTGAAGGATGCAGTCGCTGTATCTGCTCTGAATCCTGTGCCTGAGAGGGCAAACGTGTCCAACACAGATGATACCCTCCAGGCAGGTGAGGCAGTCATGCTGTGGGAGCTGTGTATGCTGTTGAAACCTTTATTGCCATTCCGAAGCACATTAGAGATGTTTTCCTTGCTATTTGTTTTTGAGTGGGGAGTCAGATGGGAATGTGGTTTCGTTTGTTTGTTTGTTTCTCTTTCCAGAAAAGATCAGTATACAGGTATGAAATTCTAAAGGTTTTTACTATGGATTCTGAAAGGTCAATAAAGTGCCATTCAGTCCTGAGACCCTGACGATGAAGGTGAGTGAGGTCTTTTCAGTAGACTTATTAAGTATCTGTCTGTCTGCCTGCCTGCCTGCCTGTCTATATTTGTCCATCCATCCATTCACCCACCCTCTCATCCATCTGTTTTCTTAGTCCAATGAGCTGCTTTTGAGAGACAAATAACCCATTTATTTCAGGAGCACAGGGTTGTAGTCAGGGGTTACAGGGAGAACAACAGCATACAAGAGACAGAATTTGTAATACTGTTTTATGATGGTCACCTAGAGTTAAACACCAGAAAGTGCAGGAAAATCTGTTCACAACACTAAGACCCAGGATATTCAGCCAAGGGCCTGGATCCCACAGCAATGTTCTGCATGAGTTCAGCTGAAGACCCAAAATGCATGACAATGCCTCCCACAAATCCAACTGGAAATCTAAGAGCTCACAATAAGGACTCACGCCAGTCTATTTCATGGTTCTGTGCTGGGAAGGCCAAAGGCCAGCGGTGGAACTAGAAAGTCTATGCCAGCAGGGTGAAGGAGCTGTGCAGTTGAGGGTTTTACATGGGAGCTGAGAAGTCATGCTCAAAATAAGGAGTGGGGCTACCCTGAAGAGTACCACAGCCATCCTCAACAAGGTCCCATGCTCCTCCAATGATGAGAACAGTCGAGTACAGGTCAGGAAGCCCAGCGTGACGAGCTTCTCCAGCACACATCTTCCCCTCTGGAGCCAGGAAGCAATGCACAATATGAGAAGCAGAGCTTCCCCAAGGTGAACCACAGCCACTCTCATTGATGAGGTCCCAAGCTCCTCTGATGACAATGGCCAAATCCATATTGGGGAAGCCAGCATGACAAGCACCACCGGGAGAACCATTGGCTTGAAACAGCAACTCTTGAAAAAGAACCCACAACGACTCACTCTTCTTCTCCGCGTCTCTATTTATGCTGGTAATTTTCTTCAGGTGGACCATCTATACTCAGCACCATGCTGATGTAATTCAGCTGGTGTTAAGTTGACCACCAGTTTTGAATCTATAACACACAGTTTCTCTCCTCTGCCTTGTGTCTCACTTCCTGCTTCTCTTGTCTTGCATCTTCTCTTCCTTGAGACCCATTAGGCTGGCGCTGTACACAGGGGAACTCAGTGCCGCCCATGGAAATTGCGTGTGATCCAGACTGGCAAACAAGCCATTTTGAGCAGCTCTGTGGACACATTCCACAGAAAATGAGAGCACAGAGAAAAGAGCAGTAAGAAGAGGCAGCAGTTGGGTTGTAGCTGAAGGGTGAGTGAGAAGGAGTTTCACACGACATTCAGACAGGGTTTCGGGTGAGCTGCAGGGAGTGCTGTGTGAGTGACACCGGCATTCAGGAAGGGCAGCGCAAGCTGGAGAGGTGCAGATGGGCATCCCGTCCATCTGCTTTTGATCCCAAAGTGGGAAGCAGAAGTTCAGCTTTTCACGGCAGAGGGATCAGGAGGTGAGATGGCGGTGGCCCCAGAAGCCGAAGTGGGCTCTTCTCTGAGATCCTCATGGGCCTCACCTCTGCACCAGGTGAGGAATCCCTGAGGGACTGCACAAGGCCAGGAGCCTGTGCACTGGGAGCCGGGAAGCAGACAAAAGCCACCCAAGCTGGTGACTGGGTGAAGGGAGGGGAGAGACTTTCTGTTTTCTTATCCTTCCCACATGGAGGACATGCCCTGGAATTGTGGTATTAAATGGAAAGCTTTGGTATTTACAGGTTCTTAAGTAGCCTGTGGCTAGAACAGCTGACGTGCAGTAGTCGAGAAAGTTCCACTTGGGGTCTGTATGGCACCATAGAGTTAGGCCTGCACTAAATGCCTCAGGCTTTAGATTTGGTACAAGAGATTTTCTCAGACTCTGGAGCAGCTTGTGGGTCTATATTCCTTGCACACTGTGCTAAGATGATCTTCTTTTCAAGACAAGCTTGACCATTGCGAGGATGGCCTCCGAGCATTTTGCACACCTAGCCCCATTTGCAGTGGTCCTATTCGGGAGCATCTTTAAACAACCCGATTCATAGAGCAGGTGCTGCTAGACATCCTCAGAGTTGCTGTGGTCTTCTCAGAATATCACAGAGATGTTCCTTACCCCTAATAAAATTGCAAATCTATTGGCTAATTTTTAGCTATTCTTTTTTTGCTAAGTTTTATTCATTTTGTTTATTAGTCCATGTTTGCAGTACATAATGATCATTTTCATCAGGGAGCTGTTACACATGCCTAACACATCTAAATTCTTTTATTTGAACCCCTCTTCTCTCCCCCCAACCTTTCTTCCCTTCCCCATTTGTAAGAAATAAATCAGATGCATGAGTTTGAATGTTGCATTGCTCTTCTTGTGTGAGAAATCAAACATAAATAAGCAAAATGGAGGACAGATGTTAGGAAGGAGGAAGAACTTGTTCAAATGGGGAGGGGACCAATTGCTGGGAGAGGAGAAAGGAAAGAAGGGAAAAAGGGTTTAAAGAAAAGACTGAAGGAAAAAAAATGCCAGCTCTCCTGATCTGAGACAAGTAGGTCTATCAGATTCCCATAATGATCAACACATGAAACTTCTTTTTGCAGTTTTTTAAAAAAAGGAGTTAGTATGTCCCTGTTTTAAATTTGTGCATAACATTCTCCTTTTGTTTCATCTTGAATAGCTGGAGGAGTGCATGATTGAGCTTGTCAGTGTGAAATATGGTTTTTAGATTTTGAGAAAGGGTGGGGATATTTTCTCCTCTTTTCTTCACATCAGTGCAGGAGTTAAGTAGCTTTTTAGGGAAGATATTGCTGTTTCCACTTCATGAGGCATTATACTCAGAAACCCATCCATTTCAATTCTTTTAATAATAAAAAATAATAGTACTTCTGGCTAAAGTCTGTTGAAATACAAGGATGAGTTAGCACTATATAACTTGTTTCATACAAACTTTCTCACATAAACTTCACAAGAGGTCTGTGAGTAAATGATATTATATCCATTTTACAGATGAGGAAATAAAGAAGAGAAAGTTTAAGAGAGTTCTCTGATACTGAATAGTGAACACAGATGTACAAGCAAAGCTGGGATTTGACGGGGTCTGTCCACTCGGGGAATCTTCATTTTTGCTGTATAGACCTTGTATACAATGGTGAAGATGTCCTTCCTGGGTACATTTGCATATGGCGGTCTTCTTAAAGACTCATTGATTACCCTAAGGAAAATTTTTCTATCATTTGAAGATAGTAGCAAGTGAATACTGTGTGCATGTGAGAAACAAGATCTGTCTTAAAGAAATAGATTCAAGTTTTAAATTTTATGGGGTTCTGACAGGAAGGAATGCTAAAATGTGTGCTCACTGTGGCAAGATCCTTTTAGGCAGGTTTAAAGTTTTCAGCTGATAGCTGCAGATCTATTGAAAACCTCAGGCATTTTCTCACTTCAGTTGGTATTACATAACACATTTTTAAAAAAGCAAGCATTTCCTGACTGGGGGAACTGAAAATATTCATTTTTATTAAAAATATGAATTATAGTTTGTTCTCCACACAAATGTTAACTATGGCTTACTTGAAAAAATTTCCAGAACTATTCAAACTCATAAAGTGGGGAGAATTACTAAAATGCAGGGAAATTTGGGGTAAACTCCAGGTGATACAGACTCCTGAAGTAGAAACTTGTTCTCCTGGTTATGATCTCCCAGGAGAATTGCTACTTTTTGTCTTAACAGAGGAAGTGTCCTTGGTCATGGTCACAAGATCATCTCCAATCCTTTACATGGCTTGCAAATGATTGAAAACAAACAACAGTAAAATACCCTGCCAATGATATTTCCATTTTAAAGTATCACAGACTTTACTTGAAAACCTAAGTAATACAACAAATTTCTCACTGGGCCTTACAGCTCACTGACATCCTTTTACATGCAAAGCTGGCTCTGCTTCCTGAGCTTATTTTATTCTTTGTTAGACTGGGCTTGGTTTGATGTTCTCTCTCCCCCAGTAAAATCAGTCAGTTAATCACATTCAAATGTCCTGGGTAAGCAAAGGAGGATTATAGCAATGATTCTTTCCCTTTAATTTCAAGCTAATGTGAGAGAGGGGAACATAGATAATAAAAACTACAATTAACATTCGTTTACTGTCACAGTTTGTAAAACACTTTTTATGGGCATTGTCTCATTTCCTCTGTAGTATACTCTGCAAAACAGGAGTTTTCATTCTGTGACTTTACAGCTAACAACACAAAGCTTCCAAGAGAGTTTGAGCTGGGCTACATCCTCAGGCTCTCAGGCTGAAGGCAAGGGCTCTAATCCACGTCACTAGCGTGGCAATTCTTCGGACACAGTAGTTACGTAAAAATTGATTTTCTCTTGTTTCTCCAACGGCTTTGTGCCTTCTTGCCCTCACCCATTGTTCCTTTCCTTTCTTCTTTAAACCTGTCCACTCACCACTTCTTTCCCTTGGGAATCCTACAATATGAAGTATTAGTGGTATTACATAAGTAAATTTGGGTATGTTTCAGAAGTTTCTAACAGCGTTAAAAATAATGATTCCAAAGAGAAAAGTTGTTGAGGGAATTATGTGTGACACAAATCAGTATGAGTGAATGAAAGTGTGGCAAATTAGCAAATCAGAGAGGAGGCAAAGGCTGGCGGGGTGGGAGTTTGTCCCCTGAGAGGGGCTGGTTTTCTGCCCCCTCTCCAGCTGAATGTGTTCACAGTCACTGGCTCCGAAAATTCTATCTGCATTGTCCCTTAAGTCATTTACCCAAAGCCAGCTTTCCCCAAAAAAGCCTCTGTTTAGAACTGCGTTTCTTACCTGTGTGAGGAGTTGTGAAAATTAGGGCAGCCTCTGTATCCTGGAGTGCAGCCCTCTGCTCTGTGCTTCCCTGCACTTGGAGCTGGGAGCAGAGGTCAGCCTGTGGGCTTTGGCCAGGCTGCTGGGCGTCCCCGTCACGGTGGCTCCACATGGAACGATGAGCAGAGAGCCAGGTGGGGGTCGTGCAGACGCAGGAGCCTGGTGAGGCCGTCCCAGGAGACAGCAGAGCCACGAGGGTGGAGGATGGAAAGGCCCAGAACCAGCTGGGCTCCGCAGGGGTTCAGGGAAGCCCCTTGCTGTGAACCTCTGTTTCCTGGAAAGGAATGGAAGACCATATGGATGGTTTCACTTCTGAGTCATTGCGATGGATTCAAGATCAAAAGCAATAACACACTCCCCTGCTGCTTATCGAAACCATTCAAAGTGTAAGGGTGTGTCCCGAGGGAAAACTGGGGTGTCTTGCTGGTAGATGTGGGAAGACACTGTATGGGTGGAAGAAAGGCATCCAGCAGGGGAGCTGGTGGGCTGTAGCTCTGTGATACATTTTCCTTGTTTATAAAGTAAGACACTTGCGAAAATGGTGTGCTGGGAGACAGTTCAGCTGCTCACCACACACACACACACACACACACACACACACACATGCGTGTGCGTGTGCAATTATATTTTTACCTTATAAAGGGCATGCAAATTCACAAATAACAATACAAATATAATATTCTTCACTGGGAATTTCAGATAAGCTATTGATTCTCATGAAGTGTTTTCACTGATTTTCCCAAACCTTTATATCCATCACAATCTATGACTGCAGCTGAAGCATGAGTACCATTTCTGCAGCTCGGGTGGTTCACGTTTTCATTTACATTAATGACCAAGATGAAAGTGGGAGAATGAAGACGAATGCTGGAACTTCCTTTGCCTTTCACTGCTAGGAAAGAGGTGTTTTTTTTTTTTTGTTGGTTTTTTTTTGTTTGTTTTTTGCTGAATTGCATAATAGTTTTCAAATATTCAGAGAATATTTTCTTATAATGTGGTAGCTATCCACATGCCACATTTAAAAATTTAATTCATTTTAATCAAGTTTTATACTTTCACCATTGATTAAGTTGTGTATTCTCAAAGTTTATGTGTTGAACCACCGGCCCCAATGGAACTCTAATTGGAAATAGGGCCCAGAGGGAGACTTTACAAGGGTTTTAAACGAGGTCTTAAATGGGCTCTGGCGTGACAGGGTTAGTGCTTCTAAGCAGAGACAGAACCTTGTCTTTTTCTCTATCTTCTCTTCTTTTCCATGTGAGGACATAATGAGAAGCTGTTCAGCTGTGAGCCAGGAGGACAGCCCTCACTGGAAACCAGGCTCTGCTGGACCTTGGTTTTGTACTTCCTCACTCCTGCAGCTGTAAGAAGACACAAATCTGTCTCCAAGCCACCCTGCCTATGGCATCTTCATATGGAAACCAAATAGATGACTCTGCCTTTCCGTATGAATTATCTTTGCCACTTTCATGCCACAGGGACAGAACTGAGCAGTTGTGATAATGACTCCATGCCTAAGATCCTTGGTCTGTGACCCTTTAGAGAACACATTTGCCACGCTTGGTGCAGACATCAACGACGCATCAAAACTGGTGGCTGAGCAAGGCCATGGTGTGGATGCTCACTCGTGTCTCGGCTGATTCCAAGCTGACAGTGTCCCATCCTGAGTGCAGCAGGGTGAGATGTGCAGTGGTGGTGTTTCTCCCGCAGCTTCTACAGACAGAAGAGCATCAAGGACGCACAGTAGTAACTGACTAAAATGACTGGGGTTGAGGACTTTTGAGTATGGGTTATCTTTGTTTTAAATATAATTATTTACTCACACCTTATGTCTCTTTAATAATGATTGACACTCAAATTGCATAACTCCTAAATAACTAGCAATCAGTTTTCCTGAGCCAATGTGAGTGGCTTCAGCTCACCACAGCTCACTTTGAATTTCAGGTTGCTTTTAAGTTATTTTTGCTTCTATGTAGCACTAACCTTAAATCTTTTTGTCTAGGATAGTGTGTCATATGAACTTCTCAAATAAGAAGACAGGTAAAATAAGAAGACAGACCTTTGAAATACTCGTCTATTTGAGTAATCTTTGGCAGGGACAAATAACCGTGAGGTCTTTGTTCTAATTTTTTCCAAACTCTTCTGATCCTAAGTATCCCTTAAGAACTTGGACCCCTTCTCTGAGACCCTAACTCTGTCAGCCTTAGAGCCCAAGTCCAAGTAGGTTGGAATCACCCTTCCCAGATTGGCAGCTGGGCACCAAGCACACAGGAAGAATACAGAGCCTTTCATTCTGTGGAAAACAAGTTTTGTCTCTGTCCCAACCTGCTAAGTTCATATCAGGGGTTTCTACTGATTTTTTTTGCTAAGCCAGGGGTGTACCATGATATGTTGGAGTTGTTGCTAACAGAATGTAAGGCTTTTTCACAATTTCCAGTTCCATCATCCATACCTGGACTATGGCAGGTTCATATTTGCACTCTCCTCCACTATTAGTGGGATTTCACAGAAGACTTGAGAAAGCACTGCCATAGAGGCTTGATTTCTGCTTTCTAGAATTTTCCAGTAAAAACCCCATTTGCAATTGTACTCTTTCCTCCTGTTTTTTTTTTTTTGCTTGTTTGTTTGTTTTTTGTTTTGTCTTTCCTATCATATCGATACCCAAGTATGTACTGGTTTTATCCCTGACACTTCTTCATAGCCATAAAGCATCTTTAAAATATCCCTCTGTTCAGGATAGTGCTGTCCCTGCACAGCTGCTAGGGCTGCTCTCCAGGTGGTTGGTGTCCTCCAGCCACCATTAAAGTAATTCATGTCATTCCAGTGGACTAATGGAAACCCTGGTGCCTGGCTCAGGTTGTCTTCCAATCCTCGTTTCATGGATGCTAAATTAGAGCACCTTAGTGTATCTGGGGTCACAGCGGTTGGAGAAGCCAATAGGAGAACCTGCAGATTGTCTGTCTCTCTGGAGACTCCGAGGTTTAGAGAAGCCTCAAAGGGCATCTGTATTTCTCCATGATGACAGATACCTGGAAGGACCTTAACCTGTCAATCTGTGACACAGTGCACAGTGATAGCCATATCTCCACACTCATCACACCAGCAACAATTTTTATTGATGTTTTTTATGGTTCAGAGAATTAAGTTTAACTATTAGACTTATCTCTGTCCTGGTGTTGCTAGGCTATTTAGATTGGAAGTCACAGGAGCAGAAAAACTTAGTCATATTCATGAAGTTTGGTTAGCTTTAAAGTATTTCATTCAGTGTGGGAATCAAAAAGTCATTCTGAATCTGAAGGTTGCTCATGTAATAATTAACATGACACATTTTGAACTCGCCCTTCCTGACAAATGTTTCTTTAAAGAGACTCTGGTGACTCGCAGAGGACTTGCAACGTGGCACATCAGCAGAAACAGCTTCCGCACTGAATGTTTTTCAAAGATTTTCCCTGAGTAATCACTGGCATTTCCCCCTTTCTCTGTACTCTTTGCAAAACCTTCTGTTACTTCCAGCTTGTTATTTTTGTGCTGAAAGGAAAGGTTCCATTTTGAAAACAACTTCTAAAGCCACAGTATATGTAAAGTTGCATGTAAAATAAGGTAAACCCTCTGATTTGAATACTGATTAGGGTGATGATCCCTCATCCATAAGCACGGGGCCGCGGTGACCCAGGGAGGATGAGGAGCTTTCAAGGGGCATCATGTGAGTTTTGGAACAGCTTTTCCTCTTGTCTCCCAAGGTTCTCAAATGCAAAGGGTTCAGAGCTTCTGCTCCCTCACCTACCAGGCTCACTGCATTAGGCACAGCTTCTATTTTTGTCAGAAGTCAGGCAGCGTAATAACAATTCAGTCATTTTCCCTTCTTCCCTACCCCAAATTGCTTTTTAGGTGTGTGGGGAGTGTCTTTACATCCTGGACATGCACTTAGGGAGGTAATGAATCATTATTCCTGAGCCTCATTCTGGTCCTATTGCAAGATTTAAAGAGAGGAAGAGAAAATTGGAATGCCCTAATTTCCTGCCAGAGGAATAGGGTGGTTTCATGCCGCATGAGTTGATATTGATCCCATAATAGAAGGATGGAAGGTGGGGCGGGAACTCAGGCTGTCCCTGGGGTGTGTGGGGGAAGAGTCGCTGGGTGACTTGCAGAGGAGTCCCGGAACCCAGTGTGTCAGCTATGGGCACCTTGGGCACAGCTCTAGTCGTGTGCACAGCAGAGCACAACTGGCCCGAGCCATCCCCCACCCTGGAAGCCCAGCCCCACCTGTGTCCAGTGCCTAGGACCTGCATGGATGCCGGCCCCAGGAGAAGAGCAGTGGGCACTGAGGGATGGTGGGTACCTCCATCCTACCTCATGGGCGACACTGTTGTGGTGGATCCCTTGGGGAATGTGTGGGCAGAGCTGTCCACGGTGCTGAGGCAGGTGTGGACATGTGTCTGCTGGGCTATCCTCCCACTCACTCACCTGGGCCTGGTCTGCCCTGCCCCTTCCCAGCGGTGGGGACCTCCCTCCCAAACCTCCCCACCATGTGGAGATCAAGGCACTAATCTGCAGCTGAAGAAACCTAAAATGGTGGTGGGGAGGAGGCAGGGAACAGGATGGAAAGATGGAGAGAAGAGGACAGAGCCTGCATGCACACCACCTAAACCAGGAGTAAAACCTGTGAGCAGCAACTCAATGGGGAATTACAGCCCCATTGATGGTGGCTTAGCCACACATCTGAATATTCCCCAGCAGGTTAATGAACTTTGACAACTGGCAGCTCCATCTCATTTTTTCTGCAGCTTAGTGGAACACTCAGCAGACTCCAGTTTATGGATATTAATGTTGCTGCAGCTGTGCAGGCTCACCCTGCACAGGCCTGCTTGCGCTGGCACAGGCCTGCCCTTGGGTTGCTTCCTACTCTGCACACATGCAGGCAGGGAGCTGTCCTGCTCTCTCTGCAGAAGCCTGGGCCAAGACTTTCAGCACATGTGCCCTGTGTCACCTCCAAACCAAACTCCTTGGAATAGATTCCATCTTGACACAACTTGGTAGCCTTCAAGGTGAAAAATGTCCTGAAGCATAGGTGCCGAGGAAAATGTGTGCTTTGTTCTAGTCCCAGACAGCTTCCTGGCCCCCTTCTCATAAAGGAAATAACTCCTAGGGGAAGTCATTAGATGGGGCTGCCTGATTCACAAAGGAGAGGTGAGAATATCTTTTTAGCAAGTTCACTAGGTGTGGTTGGAATGTGTGACATGATACTTCACACTGTAAACACAGTCCCAGAAGTACTTTGGTTTACTTTTAAAATTTAAGCATTTTCCAGTGGCTGGGTTGATTGCTGCAGTCTTAAGAAACAGCAAATTATATTTGGCTTACTAAAAAATCACTTATGAAGGAATGACTATGGGGAGGACTTAGTACCATTAGATAATCATCGTAATATTGATTTTTGTTTGCGCTTCCTAGTGGAAGACAGCTACAGTCAAATGCAATAAATATTGATGGGGCAAAAATCAGTATTAGAAAGGTCATTATAGCTAAAGGATAGTATAGAGGGTACATTTGTGATGATCCCAAAACATCAACAGTGGCCAGTAGTAGATAAGCAGGTGGAGAACAGTGATCAAGATTACAGTTGATCCCAGTCAGGGTGGTGGGAAGTGTGGAATTATATTGATCATCTCTGCTGACTCTTTATAATGTGTGGCTGTTTTGTGTGTAAGCAAGATGTTTTGACACAGAACAATGGGGACATTCATTTATATAATATGCAGAAATTGGTCTTGCAGCACAGTGAATAAAATATAAACTGAAAGTTGAAGTATGATTTGGGGAAAGATAGTCAAGGATGATACAATACATATACTATTGGAAAGCACTCTCACCCTCAAGAGCAGACTTCTGTGTTCTTCTGTCTCATTACTGTAGATCACACTTGCATGGTGGGACATGGAGAAGGTGATTTCCCTGTTTCTGTGGATTTCCCTGTCCAGAATGGAAATCACCACACATGCTCACAGTTATTATTCAATTCAAGTAGGGTGACATGAGAAAATGTTTTTGAATAGTGATAAGGCATATTATAAACAAGACAGACTGTCTTAGGCCATTCAGGCTGCTATACCAAATCAACTTAGGCTACAGTACCTATAAACAATGGAGACCTATTGCTTACAGTTCCGGAGGTCAGGAAGTGCGAGATCAAGTTTCCAGCAGATTTTCTGTCTGGTGAGGGCATGTTGCTCAGAGCTGGCACTCTATGCACCCACACAGGGAAAGGCAAGCAGACTTTTGTGCCCACTCCTAGAAGAATACTAACCCCCTACTTGAGACAGAGCCTCATGCCTAATCACTTAATCACCAAAGTGATGAGGTTACAGCATACAGATTTTGAGGTTTCAAAAAGATCCAGGTCACAGCAGAGACTTGTATAAGAGCTTCATTATGTGCATTGCCTTGAACGTGTGTGTTTAATGTGGAGTGAGGCAGTATGAGAACAGAATTCTCTTTAATAGCCCAACAGCAAAGAAAACACCAAAAACAGCAACATGTTTGGAACCATTCACTCCTAATCAAGGAGCCATAGATGAATGCTTTCCTGAGTTCTAAAATGATTGATCCTTGAAGAGTAAATAGTTTTCTTAGTCACATAAAGGTCATGAGAAAGAAAGGAGCACGGGAACTGCTGTTCCTGTTTTAAAGACCTGGTGTATTTGCTATGAAATCTCCCCAAACTTTTAGTAAAATCCTCCCTGCCATTTTTCCATCCCATGTATGGTAGATTGTGTAATGATCAACTTGTAACACCTGACTGAAATGAATTAATGTGGTTCTGGGTGTGGAAGGCCCACCTGAGGACTGTTGCCAACAACATAAAAGGAGAACTGGAGGGGAAGATGGTGTGCTGTTGATTCTCCTGGAGAAGCTTGTCACACTGGTTTTCCTGATATGAATCCAGCTGTTCTCATCTTCAGAGAAGCTCAGATCCTCATCGTCACTGAGGATATCTGTGGTTCTCTTTGGGGAGAGTTCTAGTCCTCACCTTGAGAGTCGCTTCCTGGCTCCAGTGCAGATACCTCAGCTTGCTGGCACAGATCTTTCATTCCGCTGGCACACACTTTGTAGTTTTCACCCTTTGGCCTTCCTGGTGCAGATCCTTGGTACAGACTTGCATGAGACATTGCCATGGACTCTAGGCCTACAGCTGGAGACATGGAGGACAATTGTCATGGGCTACAGGTCTTCAGCTGCACTCATGCAGGAGATTACCATGGAATCCAGGCCCTCAGCTGGATTCTTTGGGTCATTAAGGAGATTCTTTGAATCTCCTGCATGCTTTTACATTTGACACTTTGGGTGAATATTGTAAAATAATACTATAAATTATGAGTTCTGTATTAAATCTTTTACCTTGTGAATCTGACTACAAGAAAATTGGTACCAGGAGAGTAGGGTCATTATTGTGATGCTGCCTGGCTATGTGGCTTAAGAAGCTTGGGAATTAATTTAGAAAGGTTTTGAGAGGTTGGCCAAAAAGGCAGCTCCTTTATACTATAAACTGTATGAGACTCTGGTCAGAGCCCAGAAAACCAGAGTACTGGTGGAAATGCTGCTGGTTAGAATGAGGCTCTGGAGGCTTCTATTAAGAAAGACTGCATTGGCTGCTGGGTCCCAGGTGGTGTATGTTGTGATTTGGCAAGAAGCTGGTCTCCATGTGTGTTTAGAGATATTGCCTGAGTGGCAGAAAAATTTCA
>RJWM01043830.1:0-13597 GCA_004363535.1 Dasyprocta punctata | reverse complement strand
AGTCTCAAGATGGAAGCCTGTTCCTCGCTCTCCCTGGGGAGTAGGGGGTGCGGGGCTGGGGACCGCCGAGTTTACTCACTCACCAGCTCGCGACCACCTCTTTCCATGATCGATAGCTGCCTCCGCGGTTTCCGCTTTAGCCACAGAAGTTCAGTCGCGCATCTCAAACACTTTAATCGCACCTTCCCAGTTTGAGTCCACGTTGGATGGATTGAGCTCCGGTCAGAGGTTCCGCCACCTTTGTTTGTTTACTTCTTCTTTTTTTTTTACTCTTTCCGAGGGCTACAGTTCTCATCCTAGACTCCTCTTAGGTCCAGAGGATCCCTCTCCCTCCCCTTTCCTTCTTTCTGTTATTGTATTATTTTGTATTCCAGCATTTGGGAGGTATATTCCAGGGAGCCTCCCTACGGTGGAGTCATCAGGTCGGCCATTTTTCTCAATTTTTTAAATATACCTATTTTCTCATTTTTTTTCTAAGAACTCTAATTTTTTTGTATTTTAGACATTTTGAAGTTATTCCCTGATTCACTGAGTCTTTATTCTTATTGCACATTTTTTCTTATTTTATTTAAATTTTATTTCTTTTTTGAGAAAGGGTCTCACTCTGTAGCCCAAGCTGACCTCAAATTTATGATTTTCCTGTTCCAGGCTCCCAAGTGCTAGAACTACAGGTACAAACTACTACATCTTGCTTCATTTTGTTTATATTCCATGTTTTCAATTTTTTATATCTTTACTTCTTCAATCTGCCATAATTCCATTCAGTATGTTTTCATAGCATGAGGCTTTCATCTTTTGGAAGTTTGGTTTGTCCTTTGAAAAAAAGCATCTTTTATTTCCGTACACACATTGTTCACCCCTCCTCGTCATTTCATGGAATTATGAAATGCAGTTATAATAACTGTACTATTTTTTTATTCTACTAATTTGTATTTTAGTATTTATTATGTGAGCCAGAGCAGTCTTAGATCAAGAAAAAACAGTTTGAACTGCTTAGGGAATGAAATTTTGTTGTCTCTAATTTTTGCCTCTTTAATTGCAAGGATTTCCACTATAGATGATGAAAATACAAACTAATGTTTTAACTCTGCTCTGCTACTTTTCATCTTGGGTAGTTTCTTCACATAGATACACTGATTACGCATTCTGCTGGCGATTTAGAACCCTTTTAAAGAACTACAGAGCTCACCATTTTGTCAGTTTTCTCATGTCTGATAGTCTACCTGATGATATCTCTGGTAGCCCTAGAATGCAATTTTGTTTTATCAACTCTAATGAAACTCCAAATTCCAATGGCATTTCCCATTTATGTTGTACTGAAAGGCAAGTATAGCCTGTACCTCACCTGTCTTCACTATTTTAGAGTTCACTATTTGTACTGATTTGCTCTATGTTCTGTTATTTTGTCAGTTATATCCATTTTTCATCGTACTTCGAGGTAAAAGTACTCCAGTCAACACTGAAATTGGAGGTGAATCTGTTATTGTGTCTCATTTGTTTGGAGAAAGAGTCTCTGTAATTCAAGCTAAACTTGAACTCAGTATGCAGCCCAGGCTGGCCTCCAACTGATGGTGATCCTCCTTCTTCAGCTTCCAAAGTGCTAGGATTACAGGTGTGCAGCACCATACCAGGCTGTATTTCCTTTTGTTACATCCTGAGCATATATAATATATATCTAATAAGACATCTATTGAGTTGTTTTCCTCTCAGGTCTACTGAGAGAACAAAAGAACCCTGAGAATCTTGAAAAATTATTCTTTCTCCAGAACAGGTCCTATTTTTTTTTGGTTGAATAAGCTCAAAAATGTGAAAATCTGTCCTTTCCTCAGCATTTTACTCAAGTTACCTCAAAAGAGTCAGACTAAGTTATCTGAAAGATAAATTTTTGAAGCATAAGCAGATCATGATTTATATTCCATTTCATTTGACAAACCAAGAGATGTTAGTGATTTCTGCATTTTCAAGGAAAATAATTCCATGTAGATGAATCTACCTTAGTCTATACTATCTACTAAAGAGTGGATAAAACAGATTAATTCTGGATACAGCGGAAAGAATTCCAAATCTCTCCAAATTCCAAACCTTACCCCAAAACTATGACTGAAAAAGTTATAAGTAATAAACTGTACATGCATGTTGTGTGCATTACTGAAAAGCTATAGAAATTATCCATGACCAAGTGAATTAGCAAACCAAAATTAAAGAAAAGAAAATCACCAGGATAATAATCATAACTGCGATATTTTAAAAACCAAGGGGAGCAGGGCCATTACTCAATTACCTGTGAAATCAGAATTATGGAAAACAGATCTCTCCTCATGGTTTGAACCATATGAATTGTGATTTAAACAAAGACTGAGTCTCTACCAGTGGTGATATGAAATTAAAGTAGTACTTAGATGGAAGATTATAACATGCACATATTATGTGAGAGAGACTAAACCAATGAAATAAGATGTCTTATTTCTAGAGCAAGTTTTGATGTGAAAGGCAAGTGATAGGAATATTTCAAGAAATTAATAAAATAAATGAAACATAAATAATGGGAAGAGAAAATCCATAAAACCAAAGCAATTTCTTTACTAAGATCAACAGCTTTGATAAATTATAAATCAGACTGATCAAGAAAAAATGAAAAAGGGAAAATCATCAGTGTGAGTAATCACCAAAATAGTTAGCATATGCAAGGTTCTGAGTTAAATTTTAGTGTCCAAAAGAAGAGAATAACAATGCTCTTCATATATTCTGAATATTAATTCTTTGTCAGATGAGTAATGCACAAATTTTTCTATTCTGTAGTTTTCTCTTCACTCTTTTTTTTTTTATTTCTTTGCACAAGCTTCTTGATATATTCCAATTTGTATTGGGAATAGTCACATTTGTCATTTTTAGCTTTTCTTCTTGCTCTCTGATGTATTATTGAAAAAGTTACTGCCTATATAAATATCATGTTATCTCCCCTATATCCCCTCCTAATGTTCTTTTGTTTAGGTTACTGACAAGATAAGGATCAATTTTAATTATCTGCGTATGAATATCTAACTTACCCAGCAATATATTGATGAGACTGTACTTTGTCAATATGTTTTTGGCACATATATTGAGAATCAGTTGTCTCTATTTATTGAGAATCAGTTGGTGTTCTTTTTGGGGATTTAATCTACTCCACTGCTTTTGTGGTGTTTTATGATAGTATCAGGCTATTTTGATTATTATAGCTTTGTGATATGTTTAAAGACAGTGTTATACCTTCAGTTTTATTCTTTTTGTTCAAATATTGATATGATATTCAGGGTCATCTGTGTTTCACTATGAATTTAGATTTTTTTTCTATTTCTACGAAGAACGTCATTGGTATTTGACATTTATTAAATTACAATTTTTCAAAGTGATATGGGCATTTTGAAAATACTGACTCCTCTAATGCCTGAACATAGGTAATATTCCATTATTTAAATGTCCTCCTCTATTTGGTTCATTTGCCATCAAAGAAATGCAAATCACAAGCCACAATGAAATATCATATTGCCCCAGTTGAAATGCTATTATCAAACAGATAAAACATAATAAATGCTAACTAAGATATGGATAAAATGAAACATTCATCCATCTGGTAGGACTATAAATTAACATAGCTACAATGGAGGGCAATATGGACATTCTTTAACAAATTAAAGCATATCTAACATTTGTTCTAGCTCTTTCATTTCTGTGTATACATCCAGCGGAAATGATGTCAACATGTCATAGAATCACTTGCATGTCAATATATGTTGGTATATTATTAATGATAACTAAAATATTTGATCAACCTAAATGTCCATCAACAGATGAAATAGGTAAAGAAGAAATGATGTATGTATATACTGGAGGATCAATCAGCCATAAGTAGGATGATATCCTGTCAATCACAGCAAAATAAATGGAACTGTTGAGAAATCTGTTGTAATTCTGATGGGGTTTATAGGCGATTTGTTGCTTTTCTTTAACAAGTAAGCTTTAAAATTGTATTTTTGTGTTGAATTTCTGATATTTTAACATTATATGGCAGGGAGTTGCTTTGTTTTATTTCCTGATAATGTCTCTTCAACATTCTGTATGCCTCACTTATCTGCATGCTAAATTCTTTTTTCCATGTCTGGAAAACTTCCTGTTGTTACTTCTTTAGTAGTTTGTGTCTGTGTGTTTGTGTGTGTGTGTGTGTGTGTGTGTGCCAGGAATTGAACTCAGAACCTTGCACTTGCCAGGCAGGCACTACACCACTGAGCTATATCCTCTGCTATTACTCTGTAAACAATTTTTTATGTTCTTTGTGCTGTCTTCTAAATTTTATTAATTCCCATTACTCTTTTATTAGTCCTCTGAGTCATCTGGGAACTGCTGGATCCATTTTTCATACATTGTTACTTTTCAAAGTATCTCTCATTAATTGATCATTGATTGTTGAATCAGTAGGGGTGGGGCATGTAGTTCTGTACTTCTGTGGGGCTTTAATCAAGATGGTTCCTGTCCTAAAGATGAGGCTACTCTCCAAAGTCATGTTACTGATGCCTCTTTTACTACTTTCCTGATCTGCATAGAAAATGTTACCAGACTGGGTCTGAGGGAATTGTCAAAGCTGAGATGATGTGGTAAGCACCCTGAAATATAGGATGTTTGGAGGTTCATGGTTCTATTGGGCAGAAACTAAAAGGTACACACGCAAAGAAATAGAGTGTGGGTGCTCAAAAGAAAGACCAAAATGGATGGATCTGGGAAACATTTTCTTAAGTGAAATAAGTGAGATACAGAAAGATAAAGTTTGAGCATTCTCCCTTATACTGGATTATTTAAAGTTATAATGTATTATCCACACTGACTACTAGATATTGGGAAGATTTGGGAGAATAGCAGGTGGTTAGATAGCAGTTATCCTAACAGAGAAAAAAATAATAAATTTTAGTGTTCCATCAAGCACTGTAGGGATTAGAATTCATAATAACCTGTCACTGTATATATTTTAGGAATAACTGGAAGGGGCATTTATAAGTTCCAATGAAAAAGCAATGATAAAGTGGTAGAAATGTTTATTATCTGAATTTTGGTGGGCTTATTATCTGATTTGAGTAGTATATGTTTCATAAATTGAACTATCACATCATTCCCCTGCTCTGCTTCCTAACCATGGGGAGCTAGACTGCTTTGCTTCACAGGTCTTTCTACAGTCAGGAACCTGCCTTGGAGCCAATGAAACATGGACTGAGTTGTTTTAGAAACTATCAGCAGCATTAAACCTCTTCCTCTTTAAGTTGTGAGTTTCAAGTCTTGTATCTCAGTGACTGAAAAGCTGATCAAAACAGAAATCTGGTATCAAAGAAGTGAGATTATTGTTGTGACTCTACCTGATCATACGGTTCAGCAGATTTTGAGCCTGCTTTGTATAAGAAATTTAAAAGGGTTTGGAAATTCAGACTGAAAAATGGTCTGGAATACTGTAAACAAAAACTAATGGTAGGTAGTATTGCCTTGAGAAGAAAAGGACAAGATTCTGATAGGAATGCAAATAGTTGGGGCAAGGTCAGGAGATTTCAGCTGAGAACAAGAATTCCATTGGCAGTTGGACAAGAGGGTGTGTGTGTTCTATGGCAGAAAAATTCTTAGTACTTTGCCCAAGTTTTTACACTTTGCATAAGACTGAGATTAAGGGTGGTGGACTCATTAGTCTAGTAGAGGCAATACCAAGACGGTATTTCAAAATTCTGTGTGTTGTATGGGTACTGACAACTACTTTTAACCAGAGTTATAGTAAAAGTTAGGGCCAAAAGCAAAGCAGAAAAATTTGAAACACTTTATTTTTGCCCCAGAAGGAGCCATGTATAAATTTGAAATAAAGGATATTGGGCTACTAAAGAGATTGGTACTATTAAAAAGAAATCTAAGTACTTTGTCCAAAAACAAGAAGAAAAATGTATTGAGGACATCTTAGGAATCAGCAAAACTCCACCCACAGGAGGCTTGAGGGTGCAAAACTATTAACCTTTCATTTTCAAAAAGAGTCCCTGGAACCCCTGTTTGATGAAGGTCTCTTAGGCAGTTGGGTCCCTGAAGTTCATTTCACAATGTTCAGCCATCTGGGAACTCAGAGGTTTGGTATGGGAGGCCTGGTTATTGCTTTTACTCACAATAGACCTTGGCATTATGCATAAAATGATGATTTTGCTGGCATGCAGAATGTAAGAGTTGTCGTGTCACAGAAGCATCAAACTAGATTTCAAAGGAAGGCCTGAGAGGCCAGGCAAAGAGCTCCAAAGAGGGCAATTCATAAAGCCATGGGAAAAAAAGTGGTAGATGCACTAGAGACTGACCCTAGAAATTTGGAGATATTAGGAACATGGAATATCAACTGAGGAAAACTACAGCCAACAAATATAGCTAGCCCAAGAGAGAGATCTTGTGGCTTGTTATCAGGGACCTGGCCAAGATCCCCAGCTGCCTGTTTGAAGGCTATGGCAAGAGATGAAAAAAAAACAGAAGCAAATTTAGTAATTCATGAAAGAGGGGCTAGGAGATCAATGACCCACCACAAGCAAAAACAAAGAATATCTAGCTTGCCTCTACTGTAATTAGTCAGTGCACAGGGAAGGGTAGGTTGCTTTCCTGGAAGAGCAATTTTTTTTAAATTTCAAAACAAGATAGGAGAGTAACAATGGTTAGTACATACATACTGTTATCTTTAAAGTAGTTGCTCACATTATAAGACATAGGCAAGAAAAACTGATCAGAAAATATGGGCAAGAAACTTTCTTTACAATGAACTAATAGTAATTAGTAGTATAACTATGTTAACTATTTTGTGTGTGTCTGTATACATATATATTTTTTCCTTTTCCCTTCCCTCTTTTCTCCTTTATCCCACCCCAGTTTCTCTTTCCTTTTGAACAGTTTCTTCTTATTTCACAATAGCTATTGTATGTTTTGGATCTTATTTTCTTTCAGCTTCTTGCATTAAGAAGACAATACAATGTATATGATTCTGACTTATTTCACTTGTGAGTGTGGTGTCAAGTTGCATCCATTTCCCTACAAATGTCTTTGTATAAAAATACCACATTGTTTTTATTCCTCTGTTGATGGACATTTGGGTTGTATCCAAGATTTAGCTAATACAAATTATCCAGCTATAAACATGGATGCACATATATCACTGTGGTATACTTTCAATCCTTCTGGGAAGATACCCAGAAGGAGAATAGGTAGGGTGAGTGGGACCTCTAATTGTAGTTATTTGAGGAATCTCCACACTGATTTTCATAGTGGTTGCACCAGTCTACATTGCCACCAACAGTGGAGAAGTGTTCCATTTTCCCCACAGCCCCTCCAACATGTTACTTTTTTTTTTATTTCTTGATGACAGCCATTACTACTGGGATGAAATGCAATATCACTGCTATAATTTGAGTCTCTCAAATAACCAATGATGTTGAACATTTTTAATATATTTATTTGCTCTTTTTATGTCTTCATTTAATAAGTGTACATTCATTTCAGCTGCCCATTTTTGTTCTGGGCCTTTGAATTTGGGGGGTTTGAACTTTTTCAATTCTTTATACATTCTAGATATAAGTCATTTGTCTGAGGGTCAATAGGCCACATTTTTTTTTCCCAATGTGTGAGCTTTCTTTTCACTCTGTTGGTAATTTATTTTGCTGTGCCAAATGTTTTTAATAGGATAAGATGCCAGTGATTGATTCTTTGAAGTGTTTCCAGTGCTGTTTGGGTTTTGTTCATGAAGTCTCTGCCTACCCCTATGTTTTCAAGATTTCCACCTACTTTATCTTCCAGTAGATTTTGTGTTTCTATTTTAATATTTAGATCATTGTCCATCTTGACCTCAGATTAGTGCATAGTGATAGACATGAGTCTAGTTTTAGTCTTTGGCATGTAGAGAACCAGTTTTTCCAGCACCACTTATTAAAGAGACTATCTGTCTTCCAGTGAATATGTTTGGCTCCTTTGTCAAAGATAAGGTGGCCAAGTGTGTTTGGGGATGTGTCTGCATTTTCTATTCTGTTCCACTGACACTCAGGCCTGTTTTTTTCCAATATCATACTGATTTTATACCACAGTACCTTTGTGGTATAATTTCAGGTCAGGGGTTGTGATGGCTCCTGCCAAGTCTGTGTTGCCCAGAATTGCCTTTGATATTCTATGTCTCTTCTGCTTCCAGATGGGTTTTAGAAATATTTTCTCTGGTTCTGTGAGGTACATTAGTGTTATTCCCAGAAGCAAGTATTACCCTGATACCAAAACCAAAGAAAGACAACCAAAAAAAAAGAGAACTATAGGGCTATTTCCCTATGAACATACACGCAAAAATCTTCAACAAGATACTAGAAAACTGAATGCCGCATATCATCAAGATTATATACTATGACCAAATGGGATTCATCCCAGGGATGCAGGGATATTTCAACATATGTGAGTCAACAAATATAATATATCATTTCAACAGAGCCAAAGACAAAAATCACATGATCATCTCAATAGATGCAGAAAAAGCTTTTGATGAAGGCCAGCAGTCATTCATGATGAAAATTATAAATGGTCTTCACCTCAGTCTGATAAAAGCCATCTGTGACAAACCAACACCCAACATCATACTAAATGGACAAAAACTGAGAGGTTTCACTCTAAAATCAAAAACAAGATAAGGATGTCTACTACCAGCACTCCTGTTCAATATAGCTCTGGAAACATTAGCCAGAACAATTAAATAAGAGAAATAAAAGAAATCAGGATAGGAAAGGAAGAATAAGTTAAACTATCATTATTCTCAGATGACATGATACTGTACCTGGAAGACCACCAAAACTCCACCAAAATGTTCCAAGAGTTAATTACCTAATTCAGTAGCTTAGCTGGATACAAAGTCCACACTCAAAAATCAGTAGCATTCCTGTACACAAACAGCAAACTCACTGAAAGAGAAATTTAGGGAACAACATCATTCATAATAGCATTCAAAAAAATGAAGTACTTAGGAATTAACCCAACAAAAGAAGTCAAGGTTCTATATTTTGAAAATAACAGTATTCTGATAAAGGAGATCAAAGATGATATCAGAAAATGGAAAGATATCCTTTGCTCATGGATAGAAAGCACCAACATAGTGAAAATGACCATACTCTTGAAATTGTTATACAGATTTTATATAACCCTGATCAAAATACCATTAATATAGCTCACATTGAACAATACTGAAGTAGTGGTAGAATGGGAAAGTTTAACATCATAAAATAAGCAAGTTAAGATCCATCTCTGCACATGGTTACTAGCCCTTCCCATATTACCCTCAGCAGACTTCATTCTGCCCTGTGAACATCACGGCATCATGGACCATTAAGGTCTCAACTGTGACTGAGAGAAAAAGCAGGGTTTCTGCATTTCAGTCGGCCAACAAGGCAGGACAAGGAGGGTCTTGGACAATTCCGTCAGTTTATAATTTGTGCCCCCTAACAGGCTCTAAACACCAAGGTCATAGGAATGGGGCCACCCATGCCCTTTGGAACGCACGTTTTTATCACAATTTTCCCTAATATTGGACAAGGAACTGAAAGATTTGATTTTTGTCCCAGTGGTTTTTAGTCTTGATTTGGTCTGATTGTTTTCTGTCTCCTGTTACTTCTACTTGAAATGCAATTGTTTATCCTGTAACAGTGTATCTAAGAATTATGTAAGGTTTTATTTTGTTTATTCGTTTGTTTTACTTTTGATTTGTTTTTTACGTTTACAGATTCTCATGGCTAAGTTTGTCTTGAGTCTCAAAAAAGGATTTGACCTGGAGTTTTGAGAAACACTGGAACTGTTCCAACTTTGAGGAAGAAATTACTACATTTCTAGTTGATGCAGGAAAGTTATATTATGTTAGGTGGTATCAGAAGTGTGCTATTCTCTTTTTCTGAATATTGACTATGGTTTAATGAGATATGCTTGGGTGTGAAATCGTAACTGTTTATCCTGATATGTCAATTTCTTTGGATTAAGAAATGCCTACTAGATTAGGAGAATAAGGTCCTGGGTACGTCTAAATGTACCAGGGTAGTATAACCTAGGATAATCTACATTGTCCTTCACTCATTTCTCTCTGGCACTGTGTCCCTGCTTTGCTTTCATACCACCATGAAATGAGCAGATTTAATTCACTATTCCCTCCCACCACGATGTTCCTGTTTTGGAGGCAGCCAACCATGAACTGAAGCTGTCAAAACTGTGAGCCTCCTTTAATTTGTGGGTGTCAAGTATTGTGTCCTGACAGCTGGAAAGCTGACTAATACCTATACTATATCCCATAAGTATGTTCAATTTTATGTGCTCAGAAGAAAAATAAGAAGAGGGAAGACTATAAAAAAGTTATAACAGAATCTAAAAAGGTTTTGTTGTAATTAACATATTTTACAAAAGATACATATAGCCAAATAACTTTCACCAAATAGCAGCTTTGTAGCTAAAATATTTCCCACAAAGAATTCTTGAAAATGAATATGGCATTGCTGATTTATTATGTAATATATTTTAAAGATAAGCTATTACCATAATTTCTAGGAAAATTTAAGCAAAGTAAATGCTTTTCAACTTACCTACAAGGACTACATTATTATTCTACTAAAACTAAACCCAAAAAAAAAAGCATAATTAGACTCCAAATCAGTCAGTTTGTTTAACACTGAGACACAATACCTAATGCTTGCAGCTTAGTGGAGAGGTTTGTTCTGGCTCTCATTTTCACCCCATGGTTTGCCAGCTCCAAAGCAGAAATGGCATGGCAGAGAGGCATAGCAGAGGAAAGTCGCTCATGTCATGGCAACTGGGAAGCAAAAAGTCAAGAGAGAAGCCAAGGAAAGAGGCATGCCCTGCCAGGTCATGTCCTCTGTGACCCACATCCAACAATGTCCCACCTCCTGACAACACATTTAGCTCTAATCTCATCCACGGATCAATCCACTGATGAATATGGGGTACAATCACCTTCCAAAATCCCCAATTCTGAGCAGATGAGGCTTTTGGGAGATATTTTAGGTCTACATCATTACAGTAACTCTGATGAACACTTAGGAAAACAGTCTTCATGATGTTTGTAACACTTTAGAAAATTTAGGACATTTGGAGCATCAAACATTTAAAAAAGAGAAAGCTATATCATGATCAAGTGGGTCTTATACAAGAAATGCTAAGATCATTTCATTTAAAAAAGCATTAAGTAAATTTTAATGTTTGAGGAAACTAAGGAAGTAAAATCATGTAATCATCTCAATATATATTGAAGAAACCATTTCACAGAGTCCATTATTTATTTCTGATAATAAAGTCTTTTTTTAAACTAGGAGTAGAATGCAATTGTCTAAATCTCAACAGTCACTAAAAAAATAGAAATTATGCACTCAGTTAAAAAAAACACTGTATGCGTTCTGCTAAAAGACAAAAGTATGTGCTCTCACATCTTCTATTCAACATTATCCTGTAGTTTTATTCAGTGCAATAAAGAAACAATAAACACTAAAAGATAGCCACATTGTATTTGTTTTATCTAAACACATACTATTTTATAATAAGTCTTGAAGCATATTTCCTTGATATACCATTTTGTACTGAAAAATTGTTTTCTTACAGGATTTCAAAGAGGTTCTGCTGTTTTTTGGCTTCCAAAGCTCAAGTTTTATTGTTTTTTCCATTTTCTTACATCTGTAAATTTGTTTTTGGTTTATTTTTCTTTTCAACAATATGGCTTTAATGCTGAGTTGCTTGCAATAACATTTCCATTTTTGTTTTTCTGAGCATATTCCTTTTTTCCCTACTTTAATTTTCAGAGGTAAATTTTTCTGGCTATAGTCTATGTTATAAAGATAATAGTCTGAATCCACTGAATGAATATTCTTTTGTTTTTGGCTTACCTTGTTTCAATTGATAAAACTATTGTCAGCCTTATTATTGCTTCTTTTAAAATAAACACATTACTTCCTCTTTTAAAGTTGTCTTCAATATTCTGTACCTTTGAACATATTGAATTTGATGTGCCTATGTGTATTTACCATTTATTTTAAAATTTTTTTCTCGTGTTTCATGGTTTTAGTATCTCGGATCTGTGTTTCATTATAACTTACAACTTGGGAAAACTTTTGGTCAATATATTTTCTAATATTACTTTAAACTTATTCTCTTTTCTTCACTATAATTTTATTTACACATCTCTTTGAACTTCGTATCACTTATGTCCCTTAGGACATTTAGGTTATCTCCTACTATATTTTACATTTTTCTGTATCTTTGCAGTCTAAATAATATATTCTGATCTATTTTCTAGCACACTAATCCTAAACTTTGCTATGCTTTATTACATATTATTAATATCTGAACTTCATAGTTCAAGAGTTCCTACTTTTTGTATATTCTACATATTTGCAAATATTATCAAACTTCTTTTATGTATGTATATTTTAAAGTTTTATGTCAAACACCTCATTTTCTGTATGCACTTTATATCTCTTTAAATTATTCTTTATTCATTTTGTGCTTACATTTTTGTATTTTTCATGACTTTTTATTTGTGACTTTAATAGTGTAGATGGAAAAAAGGACTATAATTTGATGACTAATATAGTTTTAAAATAATTTTTATAGGAAGCTACATTCACTAACAACCTCAGATTAATTTAATCAGATTTTCAGTTTCTGCAAGGGACAGTTTATTCCTAGTTTATTCTTACTCCTATTAGCAAGCTAGCTAACAGGATGGTGGAGTGGGGTGTCTCTTTAATTTACGAATGTTTTCAGAGTTGTGCCCATTTCCTCATTTCTTTGGGTACTGCTGTAGGACTTAGCACTAACTCTAAGATAGCAGTGACTTCAAAGGTAAGATTTGCCCTTTTAAGCTTTTTTGGTTCTAGTTTCATACTTTTTCGCTTTTGGTAATTCATTAGTGGTCTGATACATCAAAAGTATTTTTTCAATATTTTAAACAGATTTACTAACTTTCATAAAGCAAATCTTTTGAGATATTTTGTCTATGGACACCAGAGATAGAATTTACATGTAGTAAGTTGATAAAAGGAAGATTGATTTACTTTTGAAACATGATTGCTTGACACATTTCTTGACACACAGTTTGTATTTCCAGAAGTTAACACACGGTTCTATGCCTAGTGGCAAATGCCTAGTGATCAAGATGAAACTAGCAGCAGGCAGGCTCTATTACAGTGTGTATAGCAAAAACTGTGAATATGTTGTAAACATACATTCTCTCTCTCTGTCTCTCTCTCTCTATCTCTCTCTGTTTCTCTCATATATATGTGCATGTGTGTATATGTATATATATGTATATGTGTGTGTCTGTGTACGCATACATGTATATGCGCATTAATGATACATTTGTATACTCATATAATCTGTTACTTGCTTTTGACATTGGACAATTTATTCAGTATTTCCATGATTTGAATTTTTCAAATAATGAAAAGTGTATAGGATTTTTAAAGAAATTTCTAGTCAAATAAGAAAGCAATTTAAACACAGTACCTCTTATACCATAAGTGCTTCTACGCTAGTTTCAGATTACTTCTTTGAT
>RJWM01043829.1:0-13645 GCA_004363535.1 Dasyprocta punctata | reverse complement strand
GCAGGTCAGGACCACAGAATCATCTTCTGTGATGGTGGTGTTGCTGGCGAGGATGGAGGGTGGCAAAACCGGTTCTGCAGACAGAGAAGGGAACTGACTGAGTGTGGGCCTGTGGCTTAGCTGTGCCTTTACCGCAGATATTCAGTCAACTCTCTGTGCCTCTGTGAGTTCTGTGAGGTGGCTCAGAGGACAGGCTTGATGCTCCACAGGTGACAGTAAGGATGGGGCTGTCCTTCCCTCTGAACTCAGAACTCCCAGGGAGGGACTTCCAGTTCCATGGACCTCTTTGGAGGATTCACGCTAGGATCCTGTGCTCAGCCCACCTGTCCAGAAGTCTCATTGGAAGGTCAAAATTTTTTCCCACTCATCACCTCCCCCACCCTTTTTTTTTTAATTTGAGAAAGTAAAAGTGAAGAGTGAGGTTGAGGGGACTGACTCTGCAGAGCAAGCTTGGGCTGAGTAAAAGAGGAAAAAGCAAGATAAAAGATCAGCGTGGAGAAGGCACGGTGGGCTATCATGAGATAAAGCCATGATAGCCTCCCATTGATTTTTGCACAATGTTTTGCCAGTGCTTTCTGTGACAGTAAAAGCTGAGCCACCTCTGAACTAAAGAACATCTCAGTTTGGAAAGATCTTTTATTTCCTGACCTGTGGATTAAATAGTACAGTGAAGGAAATCAGCAGAGATAAATGGTCGCGGTATTCACGAGAGGCTGGCATCATTCTCTCTACAAATTTACCCCTTTGGCCCTGCCCTGCCCTCCATGTGGGACTCCACAGTGAAGCTCCCGTGTCTCCAGGTGTGCGATACCCACTGCTCTCCACGGTGCATCACCTGTGGCTGTGTCCTCAACCTCAGACAGCTGGGACTTCAGAGCCAGGACCCAGCTCAGAGGCATCTGCCCTGAGGTGCACTTTTTGATTTCCTTGCATGCTGGGGAGGCTCAGATGCCCATTGGGGACATGATTCAGCAGATTCTGGACAGGTCACCCAGACACCTTTTCCACCTGTCCTGTCCCATCCCAGATAGAGTAAAGGCAGAGCCAGTCACTGGGTGAGAATGGAACAGAGTTGGAGCAGAGCTCCGAGATGCTGTGCGCTGTTCAAGAGGGAATTACTCCTCTTATTTGGAGAAAAACAGTGCAAAGATGTTTCAAAGCCCAGTGGTTTCCTTGTAGCTCACAAAGGAGGTAAAAGAAAACAGAGATGACAGAAAAAAGGAGTTAGTGACAGAAAGAAGCTACTTGACTACAAAGATCCCCAGCTCCTACATTCTGTGAATCTCTGTCCACTCTGTGGGACTTTCTGAAATGAGGAGAACCACCTCTACACATCTCAGGTTGACCTCCAGCTCAGCCAAGAGGAATCAGGGAAGCAAGGGGAGGCCAGTCTCAGGGATAGGGCCACACGCTCAGGGGAGGATGGAGATTTGCTCGTATCTGCAGACACAGGCTGGGAAGTGACTTCTTTCCCACTATTTCCAGACAACCAAAAGACTCCCCCAGAGCTTGGTGCTGTCACTCTAGGGTCCACTTACCAATGACTGTAATATTCTTGACTGTGCTCCTACTGAGGCCAGTGGCATTGTTAGAGACGAAGCAGGTGTAAGATCCGCTATCATTTGCAGAGATGTTAGGGATAGAAAGCTCTTGCGTGGATTGCAGGGGGCTCCCATTGACAAGCCAAGAATACTGTGCAGGTGGGTTAGAGGCTGCATGGCAGGAGAGGCTGAGGTTTATCCCTGGACGGAAATATGACTCTGGGGGCAATATGATGGGGGCATCCGGGCCATCTGGAGTAAACAGAATAAAGCCATATGTGACATCGTCAGAGGGAAGGGGAAGTTCCTGGCTTGTAGAAGGCTGAGTACCCCTCTGAGCCATGTCACAACCTTGGTTTTAAATAGTCCCAAGCAGATTAGAGGGTGTAGCTCAGAGGCAGAGTACCTGCCTAGGGTACATTAGGCCCTGCGTTCCATTCCCAGTACTATATGCACAGAAAAAAAGTCCAATTCATATGCTTTCATGCTGGCTAAGCTGAGTCATTCCCTTGCATTTAGATAACAGGTGGGTAAGCGAATCTCTGCAGGCAGGCAGAAGCCCCTCTCCTCCTGTTCTTAGCTGAAGGTCAGGCCACCCTGGATGGCTGGTCGGGATTGTATGGCCAGCACAAATATCCACGAGTGAGACCTGTTTTGTGAACTTGAGAGAGAGACTGGACTGGCCTCTGTGTCTGGCCCTGCTTATTGGGTGGTTAGCTGAGACCACAGTAGAATACAAGTTACTCACAGGAAATATTCAGGGAGAATGGGTCACTTCGGTTGGAAGTCACTGCATTCTGAGTTTTGCACTCATAGGGTCCTGTGTCATTCCTTGTGACATTGAATAAAATGAGACTCCTGTTGCCATCTGACAGTTTCAGCCTATCACCATCTTGAAGACTCTGACCGTTTATCCACCACAGGTAAGTCGTGTCCTGAGTCTCGGGTTCACATGTCAATGCTACAGCTTCCTCACCCTCCACAGGGTTGGAGTTGTTGCTTGTGATGTAGGGTTTGGGTAACATCACTGTGCAGAAAACAGACAGAAGATTGCCTCAGGTGGTGCCCTTGATCTGGGCAAAGGCATTTTCCACCAGAGTGGAGCTCTCTCACCTCTCAGCCAGCTTGAGTCCTTAAAAGATCAGACAGGAGTGCATCTCACAGGCAGCTGCATGAGGACCTGAGCCCCCCGAGGACCCAAGGTCACTTACATTTTGTCTGAGAAGAGCACAGGCTTTTTTATGTGTGAACTAAGCTGCAGTATTTGGTCATGGATAGACCCCTAGTGCCTCTCCTGGGCTCACCGCCAGCCACCTGGTTTGCCTTTGGTCATGTGTGTGCTGAGTCTCTCTAGTTGCAGACACCTCCACTGCTCAGCCTCGGGTGTTTCCTCTGAGGCTGTGTTTTACAAGGCTGTCCCCAAGATGGGTCACAATGGGATCTTCCATTGTGCTTAAACCTACAGGAGAACCCACAGTGCAGATGAGGATGTTTGTGTCCAGAAATCACACACAAGGGGAGCAGCACCAAGCCTGGCATTAGCTCAGTGCTCAACCTGAGGCCATAATGTGTGGAGATTCTACTCAGGTGTTTGATGGTGACCAACAGGAGCACGAGTCTAATGAACGATCTAGGATAGTGAGAGGGAGACAGAAAAACTTTAGAAAGCTGAATCAATTTCTTGTCCTTGGTGTTTAATGTCCCTTTTCCCACTGTAGGTGGGAGATGAGGACCATGTGGGCTTTCTGAGAATCTGGCCCTCACAGGCCATGGGGTTTGACAGATTCATATACCAATTTCAGATGTTAAATTATTTCTCTGGGAAATTTTTTCATTTCTACGTATGGATCTCAGTCCAATACCTGAAAAAAATATTTCTCTAGGATTACCACAGGTTCTGAATCACATTTCAGAGTCACATCTGAATCGAAGAAAGTTCCTGAAGCCATTTTGAAACTAGTCACTCCCTGATTAGGAGCCCTGCAAGCCTTTTTGGGTGGATAGACATTGTCAGAGGGGAAGTCTGAGGCATCTCTGCTATAAAACGACTTCCAAGAAGTGACACATCATATTAGTACATTTAGAAGTCTGTATTCTTAGTTGCTTCTGGGAATGAGGAAAAGTAGTCTGGAACCCAACTAGGCATGTAAAATCTTTGTCTTTTCTTTTTACCCCAGGAATCACGACTAGGGTTTTGTCAAATTCTTCCAGATCAGACAAAGACTAACTAAAACGACGATGGCCAATGCATCTCACCATGCTACAGGACCTGCCTGTGATGATGGTGTCATCAAGGGGCACAAGTGTGAGTGCCACAGACAGAAAACCCTTCAAACAGTGCTTGTCAGTACAGTGTCCTCTGGAGGGATGTGAATCTCACATGGAGAGCAGGATGAAGTCAGGAGTCAAATGGGTGCAAAAAATTTGGAGCTTTGGGCCTTGTAGGTCTGTCCTTCTGCCTCTGACCCCTGGGCTGAGTCAGCATAGATGGAGGACTTGCTCAGCCCTATCTATGGCCTATGCTACCCTATGGCACTGTCAAAGGAAAGAGCCCTGGAGCAGGGCACAGTGGAGGCTCAGCCACAGCGGAAGGCAGTGGCTTATTCCAGAGCCTTGAAGGGTCAGCTGCTGCGACTGATTTCTGTGTCCTTTTCTATTTTTCAGGAGGGTGGGCCTGGCCCCAGATGTTAGTGAGAGGAAGCAGGATCATCGGCCATCAGCCTGGGAGGAAAGGATGCAGCAAGCCATGCAGGGCAGGGGCTGAAATGACGGGGAGGAAGATGGGGGAACAGGGAAAGAGCCCAGAGAGCTGGGAATGCCCATGGCAGGGAGCAGTGCAGTTTCAGTGACTTCACAGACACCAGAGACCGAGAGACCCATGGCTGCCTTCGAGTCAATCAGAGGACTCCTGTGAACCCTTCCCCGAGCCCAGCAGTTCTGGCATCGTTATGTGAGGGGGCTCCTGGGTGGTCTTAGGAGCAGGTGATCAGAGGTAGAGAAAAAGGATCTCAGCCCCTAAGAAAGACAGGTAGCTACCATGGCTAGAACCTTTCAGGATGCTGTGTGCAAGTTCCTGTCTCTGAAAGGGTCTAGGTCATTCATTTATTTACTGCTTATTTTCCCCTTCATTCCTCACACAACTATTAAATTGGCTATAAATTGAGTTTGTTGGTTTCATGATCTTGTGGGGAGTGAGAGAGCAAAGCCATCTCTTTTATACTCCAGGGAAGTGATCCTCAACACATCAGGAAAAATAGGACTTTAAGTCTAGTGAGGGAGGCTGTGAGTTAATACCCTGAGCACGGAGCCCTAAACATTATATTGAAGCAGATGATTTAATTCTAGAGTAAAAATTGTTAATTCTACATTTATTCTCATTGGTCCAACCAGACTGTCTCTGAGCTGGTGAGGACTAAGATTAAAAAACATGAATCAGTAACTGGACTCTGGTTCACAGACATCTAATAAATCTAATACACAGATAGGTAATGCCTCTTAGCTGCTATCCATGGTGTGTGTGACCCTGGCCCAGGAACTGGATTTTGTTTCATTTTCATGTCACTGTTATAAGATACACAGGAAATGGTATGTGGTTCGCCATGTTGTTGGTAAATTAATCTGAAATACATACAGTTATCTTCCATTGGCACAAAGTAGCTGCCTAAATAAGCAGCATGTATCACTTGCCTCCAAACAGAATGAATCAGAATAGTTCCCAGTGGACAGGGAACTTCCAGGAGTCTCATTCTCCCCTGTTCTTCCCCTTGGGCACACTGAGCTTCCTGTGGGTTCTCATGAGTCAATCAACTTAGCTATTGCCTAAGGCACCTGTCCATCTGTGCTATCTATGCCAAGTCTCAGGAGATAGAACTGCCCAGGTGCCCTAACTGAGATGTGTCTCTTGGGGTTGTGCACTGGCTGCTCTAGCGACCAGCTCTAGGAAAGTATGAGATTCAGACAGCCAGTCAATTATTGCTCCCCATCATCCTTAAACTGTGGGTCAAACTCTAGACCTGAGCACAATCTCCCCAGGACCACCTGGAGTGAGGAGCTTGGGGTAGAGATCTGAAGCAGGGGATCCAAGAGTCCCTCAGGTCATACCCTGACCAAGTTCCTCAGGGTCCTTCTCAGGGTCATGTAAATAGCAGGGGGGTTGTGGGCTGGATTCAGAGGATCTCCCTGGGTCAAATTACTGCATCTGACTCTCTTTTCTTCTGCAGGGCGGATTCAGGTAGAGGATTCCAGTCTACTGAAGGTCATGCCCTCTGTATGCATCCTGCACTATGTGCTCAAAGGCCAACATGGGGAGGTAATGAGGCAGGGTGGGGGCACCATTCAGCATGACAGTTTTGTGTGTGTATGAAGTGGAATTCACCCCAACCCACACCCAGAGGTCATTGAGAATAACTCACGGTGTACACGGAACTCTCCAGTTGCTTCTTCTGTCTCCAAAGTTAGCCTTGTGACTTGTATGGTGTAGAATCCTGTGTCCTGTTGGGTGAGGTTCTGGAACAGCAGGGATCCATTGGGGTATATTGTCTCTCGACCACTGTATGCAGGCCCTGGTGTAGCGAGACTATTGGCTATCACATATGCTCGAATCATACTGTTGGAAGCAGCCGATTGCCCTTTGAACCACGTATAGCCATAAATGTTCTCTGGCAAATTGTGGACAAGTAGAAGAACATCTCCCCCTTCAACAACATCAAAAGGCACTGATTCAACAGTCAGTTGGGCTGGGGTGGGTGTGCTCCAGATGGTCAAAAATGAGGCTAGGAGAGACAGAGAGAGAGAACTTCATCAATACTGAAAACTCTATTGGCTGGAAAGATGTGGTCCTGAGTGCTGAGATGTCTTCATTGCTTAGTGTTACTGTTGCAGGCATGCGTGTGTCTCTTACTAGGGTGAGGTCAGCAGGGGGACCTGACTCCTTCAGTGCCCCTGAACTTGTCATTCCCTCTGTCTGGAACACTCTCCCCCAGGTGTCTGCATGGCTCACTGCTCACTGCCCTCAGGTCCTGCTCACATTCAGGGCAGCCTGGGGAGACACCTTCCCGACCCGTCACATACAGACCTGGTTCTTCAGTTTGTCGCCTTTTCCTGCTTTCTTCCCCCTGTAGCTCTTCTCAACACCTGACTTCCCCTTCTAGATGACCTTGAGGATCGGCTTTCCTCCCTCTGGGACAAGAGCTCCCTGAGCCCAGGGAGCTGTCTGATTCTGTTGGAGCCCAGGGTCTGGAGCAGCCTCAGACAGCTGTGGATGAACGACTGAGGGCTCCTGGACCCTGCATGTCCAGGGGTTTGTTTGCCAGTTTCTGATGGGTATGGGTGAGAACAATGCTTTATATCCCAGGTCTGATTTTCTTTGGAGTCACCCCGAAAGTGTTGTTGACATCAACTTTCAAAACATAGTGGCCTGGTGTCAGCTGTCCTTAATCCCAGCACTTGGGAGGCTGAGGCAGGGATCCCTGGGAGTTCAAGGCCAGCCTGGGATACACAGACGTTTCAAAACCAGCATGAACTACATAGGGAGACCCTGTCTCCAGAAAAAAATTGTCGTGGTTAGCGATAATTGACTTGTAACAGAGAAAAAAGAAGATTTTCTTCCTTTTTTGTACCCATCCAATGTGAGTGTCCTGTTACTCAGCCTTCTGATCCTCTTTTGTGTCCTCTCCCCTCCTGTTCCAAAAAGAAACCTCTGTCCTCTCAGACTCCTGTCCTCCTGAGGAGACCCAATCAGTCTTTATACACTCATCCTCTGCTATAGCTTCGCAGTGCCTGTCCCCTCTCACCTGTAAGCAGGAGCCCCTGCCAGGGCACCAGTCCTCTGTGGGAAGTGGCTGTGCGGGGCTCCATGGGCTCTGCTGCCTGCTCTGTCCTCCCTCTGTGGAGCAGAGCTTCGGCTCCAGAAAGGCTCCCAAGCAGGCTGCTCAGGAGGGTCAGCTGTGCTGTCCTTTCTCCCTCTGAGCTGAGCCTCTCCCAGGGCAAGGGCAGGCCCCAGGGTCATGTGACCTGGGGGTGGAGTCTGTGTCTAGGAAGCCTGGTTCTCTCCTCCCCCCTGGGTCCTGCCTTCCCTGTGTATTCCCCCTTCTCTGTATTAAATTTCACTACCACAGACCTCACTTTGAGAACAAGACTGTTGGGGACTCTGTCACCTAAGAGAAGAACTGGCACAGCCCCTCACCGGCCTCTGCACTGTCCTGGCCTTGAGGATGTTGACAGCCCAAGCTGTTCCTGGGGTTCCCAAATCCAGAGTTGTGTTTTCCTTTGGGATATAGAATCCCCGCTTGGCACTCAGTGCTTCTCTGGGTTTTTGTGCCCTCTGGGAAGGTATAATTTACTACCAGGAGACAGGTGACAGAGATGGCTTTAGGGGACAGAGAAGGGCCCAGCTGAGTGATGAGTGGTGAGGGGGACTTGCCCTGTAACACTGGTGTCACCACTTGGTCTCTAATCAGATGTTTCAGGAGGAGCCAAAGACTTGGGTGATAGGAATGGATATGACCCTCATGTCCTGGGGAGGAAGGAGTGTGGTGGGGGAGGCAATGGCTGTGCGCAACATTGTCCTCAGTGGCAGATTTCAGGACAGCCCCCCTCTTTACAGGTCTGTGCTGAGGTGTGACCTGTATCCTCCTTGAATGAGTTGGTTGGCCTCTGTCTTCTACCCTGCTGAGTCACCTGTGGTCACACCTCCTCTTACTCCAAGGTGCTACCAGGAATGAGGGGACCATGACGAGACTCTTGATTTAAAAGGGTCCTCAGAGTTCCAGGAAGGAGTAGTTACGGCAAAGCAGACATGTGGAAGGGACCCAGAAGTGTCCCTTGGTGCCAGGGATGGCAATCAGACTGCATCTGCTCCCAAACCTAAGCTAAATTCACTTTTCAGGTCGAAATGGTTTTTCTGAGTGTGGACTGTGTTGCCTGATGTCGCCCCCTGGAGTTCATGAGGGGACTTGCGGGCAGTGTCGGGGCTGCAGCAGGTTTGCTGACCAGGCTTTAAATGGTTGAAACTGGCTCTCACTAGATATTAAAAGACTTTTCTTCCTCTATGAAGCTATTTTGATGCACTTGTCAAAGATCATATGAGCAATGCTGTCAGGAATTATTCTACACAATCAATCTGGATCTATTTGTGAATCATTATGCAAGTCCAACATCATTTTATTTCTGTAGTACTGTAAGCACCTCTTTTTTTTTTCCGGCACCAGGGACTGAACTCACAACCTCGCACCTGCCAGACAGGCACTTAGCCTCAGAGCCAAACTCCCCACCTTTTTAAGCACCTCTTAAAGAGGGAAAGGTGAGTATCTAATTTGTTTTTCTGTATAAGAGTCATAGACTTTTCTGAGTCACATTTTTGTTGAAATCCATAGACAGTTTGATTGATTTGTAAAATAGTGCGGTCACCCTATGCTGCCACATAAGAAGGTCATATATGCATAGGGTACAACGTGGCATTTTAATGTATGTATAAAATGTGTGACAATTAGAGCAGGGAAAATGGCAGCTCCATCACCTCAAATATTTAACATTCTTTTATTGGGAACATTCAAAATTGTCTTGGTACTATAGAATTAAGCACAGTCAAGCATAGTTATCCTGCTGTGCTACAGAATATTACAAGTTGTTCTTTCTATGCAACTGCACTCCTGTGGTCAAATTATTTTTGATGAGGGTGCTAGTACTGTTCCATGCAGAAAGGAATGGATTTTCTACAAAGATGTTGAGAAAACTGTATATTCCTGCAAATGAAAGAAGCTGCACCTTTACCTAACATTACATACAAAAATGAATTCCAAATGGGTCAAATACCGAAATGTTAAAGCTAAACCTGTAAAGGTATTAGCAGCAAACACAGAGGAAACCTTCATGATGTTGGATTTGGCAATGATTTCTTGGCTCTGATAGCAAAAGCATAGGCGACAACACTAAGAAAAAAATAGGTAAGTTGGACCTCATGAAAATTGACAGTTTCTGTGTGTGAAAGGATATTATCCACCTATGACCCAGAAATTTCTCTTTTGGATATATGTACAAAGGATTTGAAATAATCTTTTGGAGAGATAACTAAACTCCTGTGTTAAATGAGGTATTATTTACAATGCCAAGATATGGATACTAAGTGCCCATCAGTGGATGAACGGATAAAGAGAATGTGGTATATGTGCACAGTGGAATGCTGGTTAACCTTAAAAAACAAGGCTATTCTGTGATTCTGGCAACGTGGATAAACCTGGATATGACTATGTTCTGTGAAATAAGCCAGGCACAGGAAGAGAAATAATGCATGATATCACCCATATGTGGAATCTAAAAAACACTGAACTTACTGAGATAAAGAGCAGAGTGATGGCTGCTAGAGACTGGGCAGTAGGGGAGGAGGGAAATGGGAAGTTGGTCAAAGGGTTCAAAGTTTCAGATGGACAAGGGGAACATGTGTTGAGATCTATTGTACAGCAGAATGATACCAGTAAATGATAATGTGTATTTCAAAGTACTCACACAGTATATTTCAAATATCTTAGCATGCAAATGATAAACAACAGGGGTGATGGATAATTATCTAGCTCAATAATTTTTCATCATAGACAAATATCAAAAAAATCACATTGTAAACATCACACAAATGTTTTGCTACTATGATCCCGCTTGGTAGCACATGCCTCTCATCCTAGCACTTGGGAGGCTGAGGCAGAGGATCACTGTGAGCTCAAGGCCAGCCTGGGATACATAGTGAGTTCAAGGCTGGCCTGGAATACGTAGTGAGATCCTGTCTCAGAAAACAAAATAACAAAGCAAAACTACTGTAATTTAACAACTACAAAAAGCCCCAAACAATCCAGGTAAAAAGTAGGCAACAGACTTGAACAGCTGTTTCAACAAAGAAGATATAAAAATGGCCAGTAAGCATATAAAGAGATGTGCAATATCATTAATTATTAGAGAAATGCAAATCAAAACCACCTCACACCCGATAGGATATCTGCCATCAAAACACGAGTCTTTTTGAGGATGTCGAGAAATCGACATTTGTGTGCATGTGGGTAAGTGGGAATGTAAAATGGGGCAGCCACTGTGAGACTCAGTATAGGACTTGCTCAGAAAAAAATTGTGTCTCATTTGGTAATTGTGCAGCTGGGTATATACCTAAAAGAACTGAAATCAAGGATTTGAGCAGATATTTGCACATTTCTTTTATAGCAGGATTATTAATAGACCAAACGTGGGAACAGCCCTAAAGTCCATAGATGGATGAATGAATAAGCCAAATGAGGTACACTCCATAAAGCAGTATACCCATGCAACAGACTATCACTGTCTTAAAAAATAAAAATAAAGGAGCAAAATTCTGGTATATATTGCAAAATGGATAAGACTTGAAGACATTATGCTAAGTGAATTAAGACAGACCCAAAAGAACAAATGTTGCATAATTCCCCTTATGTGAGAGATTTAGTTTGTTTTGTTTTGTTTTGTTTGTCTTTTGGTACCAGGAATCAAACTCATGATCTCACATTTACCAGGCAAATGCTTGAGCCGCTGAGCCAAATCCCTGGTCCTAGATTTAGAAGACAAATACACACAGACAGAAAGAATGGGGGTTACCAGAGGCTGGGGCAGTGGTGGAATGGGGAGTTATTACATACTGGGTGTAAATTTTTAGTGTGGTAAGATGAAAAAGTTCTGGAAATGGATAGTGGCAATGTTACATAACAATATGAATGCACTTAATATCATAGAACTGTGCATTTCAAAATGGTTAAAATAATAAATCTTATGTATATTTTACTACACAGCAAAGAAACAGCAACAGAAAAATAGACAAAATAAATCTTGTGCAAAGTCACAGAATAAATGCCAGAGTTAGGGTAAGAAACTCAGCATGGTTGGCTTCCTGCCATCCATGGATTTAACCAACGAAGGTTTGAAATTCTTCAGAAAAAAAATGAATCCACATGGAAAGTGTGTGGATATTTTTCTTGTCATTATTGCTTAAATAATGCAGCACAAGAATTATTTACATTGTACTGTGTATTCCAAATAATCTCGTGATGATTTAAAGTATGTGGGAGAACACAGTGTGGTACTTGTATCTGTAGACATGGCACTCTGGGACTGAGGCAGGAGAATCACAAGTTTGAGTGCAGTCTTGGCAATTCAGTAAGCTAATAAGACTGTCTCAAAATAAAAGAAAAGAAATAGGCCAGGGAATACAGCTCAACAGCACAGTGCCCATGCAGGTGTGAGGTTGTGAGTTCGATCTCTGGTACCAAAAGCAAAAGAAAACAAACAAACAAACAAACAAAACACAAGAAAAAAAGAAAAAAAAAAGATCTAAGAAAAGAGTAGGGATGTAATTCAGTAGGCAGGCTCTAGGCTTTAGCCCTAGTACTGCAAACAAGCAAGCAAACAAGCAAACAAACAATGGTACATGGGAGATTTCACAGTCATATGTAAATGTTACACTGTTTTAATATAAGGCATTAGAGGATCCACAGATACTGGTGTCTGTGGGATGTCTGGAACAAACTCCCTGTGAGTACTGAGGGCTGACTGTATTCACACCCAAAGCTCTTAGCCACTTTGCAAGTCTGTTTACTGTATTTGCATCTCAATCAATATATTCCCCCATGCCTTTTATACATTTTGCACATTATTGGAAGAGAAATTCTCCCCAGAAGAGGTAGGAGAGGAAAAGTCACTCACAGATCAGCCTGAGGGGGTCGCTCCTGCTGGAACTGACCGGGTTGGAGACCTCACACTGATACTCCCCGGCATCCTCTCTCTTGACAGGGTCGATGGTGAGGATGCTGTTGTTCTGGGACAGCGTCATCCTTGGTGACAGCGACAGAGTCTGGTTTTGGAAGATCCAAGTGATGGAGACTCCAGTGTTATTTGAGAAGCAGCTCAGGACCACAGAATCATCTTCTGCAAAGGTGGTGCTGCTGGCATGAATGGAGGGTGGCGACACCGGCTCTGCAGACAGAGGAGAGGACTGACTGAGTGTGGGCCTGGGGCCTAGCTGTGCCTTTACCTCAGATATTTGGTCAACTCTCTGTGCCTCTGTGAGGTGGCTCAGAGGACAGGGTTGACGCTCCACAGGTGACAGTAAGGTGACAGTAAGGAGCAGGCTGTCCCTCCCTCTGAACCCAGTGAACCCAGGGAGGGACCTCCAGTTCAATGGACCTTTCAGGAGGATTCACATTAGGATCCTGTGCTCAGCCCACCTGTCCAGAAATCTCATCGGAAGGTTGAATCTTTTTTCCCACTGATTCCCCTTTTTTTTTTAAATTTGAGAAAGTAAAAGTGAAGAGTGAGGGTGAGGGGACTGACTCTGCAGAGCAAGCTTGGGCTGAGTAAAAGAGAAAAAAGCAAGATAAAAGACCATCCTGGAGAAGGCAGGGTGGGCTATCATGAGGGAAGCCACGATAGCCTCCCATTGACTTTAGCACAATGTTTGCCAGTGCTATCTGTGACAGTAAAAGCTGAGCCACCTCTGGCCTAAAGAACATCTCAGTTTGAAAAGGACTTTTATTTCCTGAGCTGTGGATTAAATACCACAGTGAAGGAAATCAGCAGAGATAAATGGTTGTGGTTTTCACGAAAGGCTGACATCATTCTCTCTACAAATATACACCTTTGACTCTGCCCTCTCCTCCATGTGGGACTCCACAGAGAAGCTCCCATGTCTCCCAGTGTGCGGGACCCACTGCTCTCTACAGTGCATCATCTGCGGTTGCGTCCTCAGCCTCAGAGAGCTCGGACTTCAGAGTCAGGACCCAGCTCAGAGGCGTCTGCCCTGAGGTGCACTTTTTGATTTCCTTGCATGCTGGGGAGGCTCAGATGCTCACTGGGGACATGATTTAGCAGATGCAGGACAGGTCACCCAGACACCTTTTCCACATGCCCTGTATCACCACAGATAAAGGCAGAGCCAGTGATTGGGTGAGATTGGAACAGAGCAGGAGTAGAGCTCATAGCTGCTGTACCCTGTCCAAGAGGGATTTGTTCCTCTCATTTGGAGAAAAACAGTGCAAAGGTGTTTCAAAGGCCTGTGGGTTCCTGTAGCTCACAAAGGAGGTAAAAGAAAACAGAGATGACAG
>RJWM01043828.1:0-13598 GCA_004363535.1 Dasyprocta punctata | reverse complement strand
CATAATTTGGTCATAAAAGAATTACTCATGCCTATGACTGATAAGAGACTACAGGAGTCAGGAGAAGGTATACTTAAGGATTATTTCTTTTAGGAAGGCTACTACTCTGCTGTGAAATATTATTCTCTCCATTTCCCATTTATTTAAATCATAGACTTACAGAGTTTTACTTCTATACATAGGGGACTAAATTTGGATTGTTTTTCCTTCCACTGAGAAAAAAAATGAAGACATGGTTAGTATTTTATTTTCATTAGTATTTACTCAAAATAACTGTTTTATATCAGTGCATGTAAAGTTACCGAGGTTTGGAAAGAAATAAAATACATTAAGAAATCCACAGGTTTGGTTTGATGGAAAGTTCCTTACATATCAAAATAATACTGATAACAGCTCTTATTTTAAAAATCTCCTGAACTTCAGGAGGTTTTCATTTGTCATCTCAGTCTTCATGTCTGATATTTATAAATAATAATATTAGAAAACATGGAAAGAAAACAAGGCAACCATAAAAACTTGACAACATTGGATTTTAACCCTCAGATTTTCAACTCCTTATTTGAGGCATAATAATAGACTCTAAAAATTCTGTGATGCCTGTTTAGATATTTTGTTAAACACCATTTTTCTTCTGATAGGAAAACATTTTCAGAGGTGGTCAAAGATTTATTTATTTCAAACTCAAGTGTGATCTATTTTATCTGACACTTTCATTGAAATTCTAAACTTGTTGTCTTTGAAATAATGGCATCACTTTGGCATACATTTATTGATTTTTAATTATAAATCAGTTCTGATTTCTTTAAAGTAGTTTTAGATTATGAATCAAGAAAAAGAGAATACATAGACAATGTTTTGCTTTCTCAGAGTTAAAAGAATATACATATAAAATATTTAATAATTTAATATTTTATTCACACAATAGTAACACTATTCATAAAATAAGCTATAACACTGTTAGAATGTACTAGTATCTTTCAAAATGAATATCACAGTAAAGATTTAAGTCTCTTGGTAGGACGATATGGGAAAAACTGAGAATAAATTCATATAGAAATGAGGAAACTTCTGCTGTGTTTTTTGCCATGGAACAAGTTAGCATTAATTAAATGTCTATTCATTACCAATGAATGGCAAATAACATCAAGCAGTTAGAAGAATATTAATCACATGCTGAAGGACTAATTGCCCCATACTGACACTTAATGGCACTATAAGGAGCTAGAGACACTATAATATACACTTTGAGTTAATTGAAAGCTTTTCTAGGAGTACAGGTTGCTTTTTGCCATGGGACAGTAGCACAATATTCATAAGATTACCAAGATTTTCTTTCTTGAACCTCCTGGAATGTGTTTGGATATTGCTAAGATATCACAATATACCCTTCTTACCTTTAAAAGGCAGTTACAAATCATGTTCTTTCCATTCTCACTTTCCTCTGGGAAAAGAAAAACCTCATTCTATGACTAAAAATCATTTCTTCTCAGAAAGACATGGCAATTCAGCTCACATGAAACCTTAAAAATTAAAGCTGAACTACATAAAGTGATATTTTTAAGCAAGTTTCCTTCTTTCCAAGTGTGTATCTCTCAATTTTCTCTCCTGTCAGAGTTGGACTACATGGTAAAAATATACCAGGACAGGACCCAGAGCCAGTAAAATGCAAGGGACGTCTTTCCGTCTTTGGAATGTGGCCAAACACTTCTCCAATTCCGTGTAGATATTCACTGAAATAAATGCCTGTGGTACTTGCAGCCTTAATGCGATGAAAGCAATTTTCAAGTAGCACTTAATGTGAATTAGAAGGAAAAATAGTAGACTATATTTTGACATTGTGAGTTATTTTGTTAAAAACTTTGTGGACCTGCTTGAAATCTGCTCAAACACATCTTTTCAAATGAAATAGAGCCCTGTCACACAGCTGGAAATAGAATCATACCGACTCTCTAACAGAACCAATTGGTAGTAGATTGAGTTACTGACCGCAGACACTGCCAGTGCTTGCTATGTAACGGCACTCTTTCTCACTGCAGTAGCACGCTTTCCTGACTGTTGAGTTTTGACTTAACCCTACAGGAATACTATACACTGGTCCAAGTGACATAAAATAAGGCCAAACTGATGGTTCATAAGTGAGATAATGGGCCTGAGGTACGAAATCTGTCTTACAGAAAGAATTTAGCTTTTTACTTGTATCATTGCACTGTGTGTTAAAACAAAGATGACCTCAATTTCTCTGTCACTCCTTCAATGGCCAAAGATGTCTGTTTCCTCTCACCTCAGTCTTCATAGTTGGTAACATCCAAAAGGTTCAGGGGAACCCACTATGGAAAAGTGGTACTCCCTTGAGAAGGCTACCAGGGAAAGCTGAAAAAGCTTCAGGGAATGCTGCTGATAAGAAACGTAAAGGCATGAAGGAAAAAGACCGAGAGGGTATAAAGAATACCGTTATGTAATCTGGAAAATAGAGTAACTGATGATTTCTGAGAGCTGCCCAAGGATATTTGCAAGATAAATGTTGCAAGTTCTGAATGCCTTCTTGCCTTTTAGAAGAATTATGAGATTAATGATGTAAAGGAGAAACTGTTCTACTTTTGAGCAGAATTTAGAAGCAATATAAACATTTCAGTATTAGCTGGGTTTGAAAATAAAATTATTTTCCCTAGTATCTCTTGGCAAAAGACTCTCAAAGTCACACATGGATATAGGTGAAAATAAAAACCTAGACTTGGCCAGTATGTCAGGCCTATAAGATCACAAAAATGGTAAGTCTTCTAAAATCACAAAATGAATGTGTATTTGATCCTGCTCACTGGGCAAGAGGTTTTTAAGGTTCTCAAATTCTTCATTTTAGGTTATTTGAAGAGAAAACCGTTTTGGAAAAAAAGAATCTTGGACCCAAACGACTCTGCCCTACAAGTCTATCTAGGAAGTTATGTTCAAAAACTAATGCATGCACGCATACATACTTGGGCTTTTGTAGAACTGAATGAATTAAAAACTTATACTTAAGAAACTCACAAGAGTTTTAAAGCAATTACATTGAGCTAGATGAAAGAGACAGGCAGTTTCTTTCATCTAATGAAAATGGGTCTTTGTACTACCTTTATTTTTCTATAGGCATTGAGGAGGTTGAGACTAATACTCAGCTGCTTAACATGTAGTCTATTTCTTAAAAGAAAGCAACGCTAATTCATATGACAGAACCACTGGGAATAATTCCCTGGGACTAGTCCTAATAAAGGAAAGTCAAGGTGGATGCAAGTAGATTTTTTAATTACTGTGAATCTGTGAGAGAGTCTAAATCTACAACATTTAGATTTTTAAAATCCTGTATTTTAGCTGGCACTATAAAGGAAAGAGGATTTCATGGTCTTAGGGATGGTCAGTAATTTTTCATGAAAGAGATGTTTTAACTCATGGCCAGAGTTTGAACTCTAGAGGATTAAGAGTGACTAAAAATTAGCTGATATTCCTCTTATGAAAAAATCAATATGTAAGTTATGTGTTGTTTTCTGTCCTTGTTTGTCTGTGGAGCTGAGGTTACTTTGACTTCATTATAGTAGAATCACTAGTAATAATCTCATATAAATCCTTAAATGTCATGTAACATAATTTATTATTTAATTTGTTAACCTTTTTGGTAGTTTGTGGACAGTATTAAATAAGTGAAAACTTGTACAAAAGTATTAAGACACTATCTAGAAAAGCATAACTCATTTGAGAGCATATCAAGAAGTGAAATAGTTGGATCAAGTGAGACCTCTAGTTTTATTTTTGAGGAACATCCCCACTGATTTCTGCCGTGGTTGCACCAGTTTACACCAGTCTAACAGTGGAAAAGTGTTCCATCTTCTCCATAGCCTCTCCAGCATTTATTACTCATCATTTCTTGATAACAGGTATTTTTCTGGATGAAATGAAATCTCAGTGTGCTATATGTACATCCATATTTATAGCAACACCATTTGTAATAGCTAAATCTTGGAAACAGCTCAAATCCTCAACAGTGAGTAAATGAATAAACATGTGGCATTTTTCTGTTATGGAGTGCTACTCTGTCATAAAGAAGGGTAAACTTGGGGTGTTTATATGTAAATGAATGAACCTTGAGACCATACTCTTAAGTGAAATAAATCAGACACACATGTGTAAAAATCACATAGCTTTTCTGGTGTGATAAACTGAAAGTGTAAAAATTACTGGACCAAAATATTTAATAGATATTGGGAAATGGGAAGCGAGTGTTAAAATGGAGATGGGACCAAGGAAGGGGAGAGGAGGAAAAGAAGTCAAAAGAAAAAAAAAGTGTAAAGAAAAATCTGGGGGAAAAAAAAGAATCAAGATACATTATGTACGGGTGCAAATTCCCTATGACGAATATGATCATTATGTATATGCAAAATGTATAAATAAAATTAACAAAAATACTTCTTAGGATTTGATGGAGTATTTCTTTAAATATATGAATCTATATTTTTGGAGAGAACATTTCACTTTTTCATATTGAGTTTTTTAACTCAGGGCTACAGACACTTAATTTTGCAGTAATATTTTAATTCCTTTTAGATCCCTTATGTAGCATTATAGATTTAATTTTATTTTCTCTTGAACTGCCTAGGCAGACATAATGATTGTCACGATTGTTTAATTTATAATCCCAGGAGGCAAACCTCAGATTTTTTAATTTAAATACGATGTTTGCTTATTTTTCTGATTAAGGAATCTCTTTTAATACCATTTCTGATATTTTTAAAAATAAGTGTGTGGTAAATTTTAACATTTTTAAATTTTTTTATTCTAAGTCTATGATAATGATCATATCCTGTTACTCCAGTGTTTGAAACTATTACATTACTCCTCAATGTAAATATAATCCAGTGGAATCAGTACAGCACTATGGGGAGTAACCACTGGGTTCAGACAGGGTAGCATTACATAGATGTTTAGAAAGAGAATTAGTACATTATGACTTGTGTTTAAGAAATAAAATACACATAATGATTAATGATAGTACTCAAATTCAAGGCTTTTTTCAATGTTTTCATACTTTGTTTGATTATGAAATATACATAGCATAGGTTAATGGGAAATAAATTTCTCATCAATCATATAAAATACAATGCATAATTGAGACATTGCAACAAGAGAGAGAAAAATTATACTATACTGGGAGAAATACTACAATTTGTGATTTCAACCAATGTCTATTTACTGTACCTCTCTGAATACAAAAAGCATTATCCAAATATCTTTCAAACAAATATATTCATCATCTGCCACAATTTTAACTGGACAGCTTACTGATATGAACCAACTCATGTAAGTGCTGTGTGCTAGCTGATTGTGTCACTGGAGCTCCTTACTCACTCATAAATTTTATTAATATAAAGCTTATATTTATAAGTTTTTGAGTGAATCAAAAGCATACACTACATCTCTAAAATCAAACTGAAGACTTGTCATTGCGTATTTCATCTACTGTTAATCATATATCTTATTTGGCATGCTTCTAATTCTACAGTTTTTGTATGTATATGTCTCTGTGTATATATAATCTAATAGTACGTTGCTTAATATGAAATAAATATTTTCAAATGTCCATTTTGATTACTTTCTTGACATAAAAATTTAACATGTATTTTGGTTTTTATTGTGATTAACACTTAAAACTGATCATCTTCAATGTTTTTAAGTGCAAAGTTCACTTATTGCTTTACAACTGTTACCACTATCACCAAAACTCTTTTCATCAGGCACAACTGAAACCTTAAACTCACTGAACAGTAACTGCAGATTACCTTCTACCCACAAGTTTTTGCCATCATTGCTTTATTTTCTTTCCTCAATGTAGCTCAAAGATGTAACCCATATATGTAGAATATGCAATTTTTGTATTTTTATGATGGTCCTATTTCAGTTAGTATGATATCGCCAAGGTTCATCCATGTAGTAACATATGTCAGAATTTTCTTCTCTTTTAAGGATGAATAATACTGCATTTATTTTTTGTGTTTAGTCAGCTTTTCCATTGCTGAACCAAATGTCTGATACTGTGGATTTAAAGGAGAAGAGTATATTTGACTCACAGTTTCAGAGAATTCAGTTCATGGTCAGATGGCATCAAAGCAGGATGGCTACATTATGGTGGAAGGACATAATAGAATAAAGATGCATAGATTCTAACAACTGGGAAGCAGAGAAAGAGAATAGTGACAAAGAGAAAAGAATGAGCGACCTACAACAGACCCCAATATCATGCATCTAAGATCCGTACAGATACTGTCAGAAGTGCACTTTACAAATTCGTTGCACAGCTCTGAACTGAATCAAGTTGACAGCTAAGCTTAACCATCATCTCACTTCCTTCATTAATTTTACAGCCAAACACATCTCCAAGTAAAGATAGTATCAATCCACCATACATAATACAACTATTCTGTATACAGCTATAAACACAGTAAGTCCTTTCCCAATACCTCTAGAGTTCCAGCATTTTTTAAAAGTCCAAATTAAAGTCCATTCTGAGAGTCAAGACAAATTCTTTCTATGCATCTCTTTAAAAACAATTCTTAAAAATCAAGTTATGTAATTCTGAAGTACAATGGCACAGAGCAAGCATTCCCATTACAAAATGAAGGAATGTGAGACAAAACAGAATAGAACCGAAATGAAATCAAAACCTAGCCGGGCAAATGTTAAGGTGTGTACCTCTGTCTCAGGTGTCTGGGGCGAATGGTAGTGAGCTGTGAGTGCCAGGATCACAGGCAGCACACCCACCCAATTTCTTCACAACTTCAGCTGCACTTGTTCAGTATTTCCCTTTATATTTTGTTTCTCAGAGTAGATGTCCTGGTGCTCACTGTGGTTTTAATTTGTGTTTCTCTAATAATTAGTGATAATCAGCATCTTTTCTTGTGCTTTTTTTGTCACTTGTGTTACTTCATAGGAGAAATGTCCAGTCAAGTCTTTTGCCCATTTTTGAATTGATAGAATGTCTTTGTTCTGGAATTTCATAACTTTCCTCCATTTTGGAGACCAATTTTCCATTTCAGTAGGTTGCATTTGTATACTGTTGATAGTGTATTTCAATGAAGAAAATTTTCCTTGTCTCTCTCTCTCTCTCTCTCTGTGTCTTTCTCTGCCTCTCTGTCTCTGTCTCTGTATCTCTCTGTGTTTGTGCTGAGGATATCATTCAGGGCCTTAGATGCTAGGAAGTACTGTTCCACTGAGTCATAATCCTAGTTCCCAGAAAAGTTTTCAATTTCAGGAGATTTTTATCCACTTCTTTGTTGCCTATGCCTTTTAAAAAACCATATTCAGGAAATCATTGCTAAATCCAGTGTCTTAGTTACTTTTCACTCGTTGCTGAGACAAAATACCTGATGCTCAAAATTAGGGAAAGAAAGGTTTATTTCTTACAGTTTTCAGGGTTTCAATCCATTCTTAGTTGTCTCCAAGGCATCATGGCGTGGCAGAGCAGCCATTCATGGTGGCCCCTAAACAGCAAGGTGCATGAAGCTGGCAAGAGAGAGAGCAGGAGAGAGAGAGACTTCCTCTTGCCCTTACACAGTATATCGGCTCCACCCCTGGGCAGGTGCAGCACTCACATCGCCAGTCCCAGAGCCAGACAACAAACCAGTCATGAATGCCAGATTCAGCCATGTCCATGCCACAATTACATGAGGTTTTTGGGGGGACACAGTACCGACCACACTATAACATCCATTATTGAGAAACATGTTATCTATGTTGTTTCTCTTATAGTCTTTGATCCATTTTGAATTAGTTTTTATATATGGGATTATATTTTTATATATGGGGTTATTTAAGCTCTAACTTCAATCTTTTATGCATATATAAGTTTTTCCAGCACTGCTTGCTGAAAAGATTGCCATTATTCATTATATGATCATGACATGTTTTTGAAAAATTATTTGGCAACATATGAGACTTTATTTCTTAGTTGTCTCTTCTAGGTTATTTTTTGTACTTCGTTTATATATCGGTCTGTATGTCAGTACCGCATTGCTTTCATTATTACTGTTTATGGTATGTTTTAAAATCAGGAACTGGGGCCCACCAAATTGGCTCTTTTTTTCAAAATTTTTGTGACTATTTAGGGTCTCCTGAAATTCTACATATTTAGTGTAAATTTTTCTTTTTATGCCAAAATTATATATTTTTTGTAAAGATTATATTGATTCTGTAGATACTTTGTATAAAATTGGCATCTAACCAATATTTTGTTTTAATTTCTATATACAAGAAAATTTTATTTTGTTTTTAAGGGGTGGATTGTATGTATTTCACTTTTTAAAATTTTATTTTAAAATGAAAAAATAATAACAGAGGTACAAGGTGCTGGTGATATAGCTCGGCAGCACAGTGCCTGGCTGGCAAGCTCAAGGTCCTGCATTTGATTCCCAGTACCAGGAAAACAAACAAACAAACAAACAATGATACAGGATTTCAAAACAAAGTAATAGGTGATTAACACTAGTTAATATATGGTGTATTCTTATCTTCAAAGTAATTGTTCAGATTACAAGATATAGGCATTAAAAATGATCAGACAGACAATGAATGCACAAGCTGTTCTTTTTGGACACTTTTGGAATCCTCTATTTATTTAGTTATCTTTGATCTATTATTCTATTCATTACTGGAAGTAGCATACTGAAATCTCCAAGTGTTATTTGTATTAAACTCAGCATGTGATATTGACACAAGCTTTCTTCAGTTACCTCAGGCTTCATATATCTTATTAATTTAGCTTTCTTCACCTTTTCCCCTGTAGATATTCTTTATGTTATGTGATTTTAGTTATGTCTTTAAAATATCTGCTGTGTTTTACTTAGAATGTCTGATGATCCTTGTTAATTGTTTGTATTCTTTTTATTTTAGTTCATATGTACCATACTTGGATCCTGATTACTTCTGAATTGTTCTTAAGTAAGTCCTTGTGTCCACTTGGTTTGGTCCATACTCCTTGGCATGCCTTATGAAATTGCATAATCCCTATGACTTGGTAGATTTCTCTTTTTGCTATGTTTCCTCTACATATTTATCTTCCAGGAATCTAAATTTCTTTAATTAGCCTCAGGACCAGAAACAATTTCACCTGAGATCTTCAAATAAAAATCTCATTATACTAACAATGATTTTATTTTTATTTTGCATATTGTCTGAATACTAAACTTCTCTGTAGATCTTAATTTAAATATCTTTTCTTCCTAGGGCCCCACTTGCTCCATAGACTGAACTGAAATTAGTCCTATTAGTGAGGGGGAAGGGAAATGAGACAGGAACCCTTGACATTTTTTGTACTTTATGTTTTGACAAAATTATTAAATGTGCAAATATTTTATATTAAATTTATATAAGGAATACCTCATCTTAGGGCAATAAAAAAGAAACCCATTTTAAAAATTTTTCTCATAGAAACAGTACTGTGAGTAATATATTTATATCTAATTACTCAGTTGAAGTACTATCTGAACTTAGTCTTTACATAGTAATGTATAACCACTGAAATTATACACACAGCAAACAATTTGGATGTTGATCCTCTCATTGATGTCTATTCTTTCCTTCTTCTAAACTGATGGAAACCTAGATTTTTCAGATGTATGTACTTTTTTTTTATTTAAGAGAAAAAAATACGTATAAGAAAGACAAAAAGCAAAAGAGACAAACAAATGACTAGAGTAAATGCACAATAGTAACATTACAAGTTTACAAAACAGGATGACTTGACAATGGTTGCAATATTGTGCATCATTACCTTCAAAATGGTTGTTTACATTAACAGATATAGACATGTAAAATTGATCTAATCATATGAGTATTAATTGTTCTTTCTCAATAACAGATACATTCAGCAGTATGTTCGTTTTAGTTATCTTACATATATATCTCCCTAGTGCAAGAAACTGAAAAAGTATATATGATCCAAAATCTATAATAAATACTACGTAAGGGTAAAAACAGCTCAAAGAGCAAAAGTAATTAGGAAGGGAAAAAGAGGAAAGACGGAAGGGAAAAGGAAAAGATATAAATCTGTATATATGTACTTTAAAATCATTACAATTCCTAGATTCCCTTGAACAATGATAGCTATGACTAGATTTGCTTTCTTCTCAACATATAAAATATGAAAGGAAGTGGTATGACCAAATTCAGGACATTTGCTTTTATGGAAAATCTGACATGTCCAATTCCTTTTTCTCCTTCGTAATGGTTGAGATGTGATCATCAAAGCTGGCACATGAAGCAGTCATCTTGAACCCTCAACTAACCTTGAATTAATTTGGGAATGAAAAATACAATGCAAGTCTATGTTAATGTGTCAGGAAGCACCACAGAGTTCTGGATGGCCTGCAGCAGAATGGTTTGTCAGAAAAATTAAAAATAAATCCTTCCATTTGAAACTCTCGCTTCCTTAACCCAGAGTCAAAATTAATCCTGAACCTAATTCTGACTAATACAAAGACTCCTTGAATTGAAATATTAATGCAAACACTTCTTGTCTTCATTAAACAAGATTATATGATTAGATCAATTTTACATGTCTATATCTGTTAATGTATAGACAAAATGTATTTACAACTTGCCATCTACTAAGTACAGTATGAACCACTTTATAAGCATTTTCTTATGTTGTTCTCACTATATTCTGAAAAAATATAGTATTAGTATTTATCATTCGCATTTGATAAGCCTGACAGTCAATGAATATAAACAGGTTGCCCTAAAGTGTACTGCTAAATTTAAAATTTCAGAGGCAAAAGCCTTTGATTCCAAACTCCATTCTGCAGAACCCACTGAAACCCCACAATGAGCCAAATTTGCACTTGGACTAATTTATGAACAAACAAACCAACATGACCAGACACATTCCCTATTACTGTCTGTTTCATATCTCTACATATATTTAAATTATATATTAATTTAGAAGATAGTCATTTGACTATATATGCCTGAGGTGTCTTAATTCAGAGCTAAAGTGAGTAATCCCTACGTGACTGAGCACGCATCAAAACAGAGGCCCAGGAAATTTGTAGGAGGGAGAATGAGGTAATGATGCAAAATTTCTGTTCCTCAGGATGTGCAAGTTGTAGAACTCTAATATACAGCGTGATGACAATAGCTAGCAATTCTCTATGATTGAAATTTGCTAAGAGGATAGATTTTAAAATGAATCATACACAAACATAAAATGGCAACGATGTAGAGATATATTAATGGTGAATTATGGATATATTAATTAGTGAATTATCTTGATCTTTAAAAAATTTGCACATTCATCGAAATATCAAGTCTCCCATACTGAATATCAATGATTTCATATATCAAAGCTATCTCAGAAAACAATATCTAAAATGCTAAAGACAGGCCCTGGATTTTAGATCTATTAATGCATGCTGCATAATATACAATGCTATGATATATCCTGTGCTGCTCTGTAGAAGTTATGCAAGTTAGAATTATACAAGGATATCACAAATTTTTCTTGGTGCACAATTCTTTCTAAAACAAGATAATTGATTTGATAAATGTTTATAATCATTATTTTTTTGTGACTGTGGCATAATCTGAAAACTTTGGAAACTGCTGCAGATTTCGCTCAACGTTTCTACGATGTTTGACAGTTTCTTTGATCACTTTGATGAATTTTTTCAATTAAATGAAAAAAAGTGGAGATTTGGAAAGGATAAGGGCTGAGAGAACTGCAGAATCAGTTGTCAGAGCAGAAAAAGAAAAGTTAAAACGACTGCCTTAAAATTTAACTTTTCATCACAGAAGATGACTAGATAATTCAGATTAGAGAAAATAATCCACCAAAGATAAATCACTGTTGCTTCTTATTTGGTACTTCATATCTATAAAATTATGGTAAAAAGAAGATAATAAATGTTACACATAAGATTTCATAGGGAGATACAATTTAGTAGATACCCTGAGGGACATCTAAAATTATGATTCAGGGTACTTTCATTGTAAAGGTAACTAAACTAAAGTCTCAGGAGAGATTAAGTGACTGCAAAAGTCAAGTAGAAAATCAGAGCAAAACTTAAGCTATAAGCTGAGGTCCCGACTTTAACAGCCACACAACAAACTTTCATGTTAATTCCATCATTCCGAAGTACGTCTAGAAAATCCATCTTGCTCCACTAAACTGTCCACTAAATAATTATTTCACAAATATCCATTAAAGTAAAGGTGACTCTTTAAAATAATTTATGCTAATTTAATTTTTATTGAAAAAATGTAATTTTGCTTCAAGAAACTAGATACATCAAAAAAGTAAGACAACATAATTATTCCACATTTACCAATAGTAACAAAACGTTGACTTACAAATTTTTCGAATGATTAGAACACTTATTTTGGCATGGAAATCATGAGATTCACAAATTTCTCAAAGCTTGAAGGTTTATCAAGCAACTTTATAAACACAAAATTGTTGAATTATAATTCTTGCATAGCGTTACTTTTTTTTCAAAATAGTAACTTAACCAAATTGATAACTAATGATGTTTTACTTTACATACATTAGTTGGTGGAAATGCTGGAAAGCTGAGCCTTTACAGATAGTCATTTTCTATTGTTTGATAAATTATCACAAACTTAGCAGCTTCATATAACATACTTGCTATCTCATAGATTTCTGGATCACACACCAAGATATGATTTAGCTGAGTCCTCTAAGGTACGCTACGTCTTCAGTAAAAACTCAGCCATCTGTCTTCCTTCCTAGGGCATAAAGTCCTCTTTATAGCGCACACAGCTGTTGGCAGAATGTTACTCCTTTTCAGCTGTCTGACTTGAGTACTGATCACTTCCCGAATGTTCCACAGAGGCCATGCTCCGGCATCCTCCTCGTGGCATCCTCCACTTCTCTGTCATGGGACTCTTCTGCAGATCTTCTCCTAACACGACATCTAATTTATTCAAAGACAACAAGAAGATTTCTCCTCTCTACTAAGAAGGAGTCTTATGCAATGCTACAGGACCCTCTCCTCACCAGTCATATTTGATTAAGTAGAAGCAAATCGCAAATTCTATGCTCACTCAGGAGAATGTATAATGCCACTCACTGGCCTTGACCCTAATGAATGTTTGCCATAACAAACAAAGAAGAGAAGTATAAAATGATGTGTTCAAATTCACTTCTAGTTTTGCACCATCAATTCAGAATAGATTTATATGAAAATAAATCTTAAATCTCTGCTAAATTTTTTTAGCTTAGTGACAAGCATTTGAAACTTGGTGTAAGCCAGATATTCACAGAATCACAAATACTTGTCTTTGATTCTTTTCACTGCTGTTTGGTCATTTGAGATGATGAACCCCAAATGAGAATGCAAACAAAGAACAAAAGTAATTCTATGTATTTTTTCCTTGCATGAAAATATATTTATCACAGCTAGAGTTTTTAAAATTAATTTTAATGACAGTGTGTAAATGATGTTATATTTTGCATCTTCAAGCATTACTTGTCATTTATAACTCCATCTTAATGATGATTTAAAGATTTTTATTTTTTTTTTTTATTTTTTTTTTTTTAATTTTATTTAAGCGAAGAAAAA
>RJWM01043827.1:0-13598 GCA_004363535.1 Dasyprocta punctata | reverse complement strand
GACTCTCCACACTGATGTCCACAGTGGTTGCACTAGTCTGCATTCCCACCAACAGTGGAAAAGGGTTCCCTTTTTCCTGTAGCTCATCCAGTATTTCTTTTTGATTGATTTCTTATGTTTGGGGTTGTGTCTGAACCTTCTATTCTGTTCCACTGATTCTCAGGCCTGTTTTTTGGCTTGTTTGTTTGTTTGTTTGTTTTCCCAATACCATGCTGATTTTACTACAGTAGCTTTGTAGCATACTTTCAGGTCCGGGATTTTGATGTCCCCTGACTTGCCTTTGTTGCCCAGAATTGCTTTTGCTATTCTAGGTCTCTCCTGGTTCCAAATAAAATTTAGGAATGTTTTTGTTAGATCAGTGATGTATGATAATGGTATTTTGATTGGAATAGCATTTAATCTGTATAGTAGTTTTCAGAGTATGGTCATTTTCACTATATTGGTTCTTTCTATCCAAGAACAAGGGTTAGATCTCCATTTTCTGATATTCTCTCTGATCTTCTTTTATAGGGTACTGTAATTTTTACTATAGGGATCCTTTACATCCTTTGTTAGAGATTGATTCCTAAGTACTTCATTCTTTTAGTGAAGAATGAGTCTTCCCTAATTTCTCTCTCTCTCTCTGTGAGTTTGTTGCTTGTGTATAGGAATGAAATTGAAAGTGTAATAAAAAATTTACCATCAAGTAAATGTCCAAACAGAATAAACTGTTGAATTCTATAAGAACTTTAGAGGAAGGGCCGGGAGTTTGGCTCAGTGACTTAAGCGCCTGTCTGGCAGGCGCGAGGTTATGGGTTCAAGACCCGGTGCCACAAAAAAAAAAAAAAAAAACTTTAGAGAAGAACTATTGCCACTAATGCTGAAACTCTAAAGAAACTGAAAGGGAAGCAGTACTTCCAAAATCATATCTGGAAGAAGTGTTACCCTGATTCCAAAACTAGAGAAGGACCCGACCAAAAAAGAAAACTACAGGCCAACCTCCCTAATGAACATAGATACAAAAATTCTTAATAATATAGTGGCGAACAGAATGCAGCAAATCATCAAGAAGACCATACATCATGACCAAGCAAGGTTCATCCCTGGGATGTAGGGAAGGTTTGACATGTGCAAATCAGTAGATGTAATACACCACATTAACAGAACCAAAGACAAATATCACAAAATCATCACAATAGATGCAGAAAAAGCATTTGACAAAGTCCAACACCACTTTATGATAAAAACCCTACAGAAATTTGGAGTAGACCATCTTCACCTCAGTCTTATAAAAGCCATCTTTGACAAACCAAAAGCTAACGTCATATTAAATGGTCAAAAACTGAAAGCTTTCACTCTAAAATCAGGAACAAAACAAGAATGTCCATTATCACCTCTCCTATTTAATATAGTTCCAGGAACATTAGCCAGAGCAATTAGACAAGAGAAAAAATAAAAGGAATAAGAACAGGAAAGAAAGAAGCTACATTATCATTGTTTGCAAATGACATGATACTCTACATAGAAGGTCCCCCAAATCCCACTAAGATACTTGTAGATTTAATATTCAAATTCAGTAGCATAGCAGGATGCAAAGTCAACACTCAATAACAGTAATTTAAAATTTTACAGTTGGTGATAGAACCCGAGAAACCAGAATGGGGAGGAGAACAATATTAGGTAGAAAGATAACATAATATCTAGCTATAGCTCCAATAGTAAAATCTGACATTAACCATCCCAAATAGTGTAGTACAGCTATACTGCATATACAGGTGTACATATGAGTAAAAATTAGTTAAACTGTATCTTAGCCTATGCTTCAACAAATCTTTTGAAGCAAACACACAAAAATTGCTCAATTGCTCAAATTATTCAGTTTGGTAATTTATTGTCAATTGTATTTTTCTTCATAAATAAGTACCTGTTTTTGACAGTATTATCTGTGCAAAGTAAGAAAGAACGCTCTAAAATTTGAAAATCTGTATGTTGCCCATGGAATATGGAAAACTATAAGTCCATAAATAGTCTTGCTTTCATTTTAATGCGTTACAATATCTCCACTGACTAAAAGAGAAGTTAAGTTAATGGTAGAGCAAATGTTAAGCATTTAATCTTTCCTTTCAAAATAATCATCTTAATGATTATTCTTAAAACTTTTGTTTCAGTGGTCTTTTGTTTCTGAAACACTGTTAAAATGATGCCTAATATTGTATATTTAGGCAAAGAAATATAAAGGAAATGGACAAATATTTAAGAATGAATGAAAGAAAAAATAACTGGAATTGTTGACTGAGGCATCTGGTGATTATAAGTAAGAATTTAGAAAACATTTCAGGCTTAAATATCCCTCTCATGCTCCAAATTTCATGTCAGCTCTTGTTTCTGGTCCTGCATCTCCACAGTCCAGTGGATAAGAAATAAATACTCATTATCCTAAATCCAGAGAGAAGTGAAAGCCAGTTATTGCCTGTGGTAGTCAGGGTTTACAATGAAAACAATTTAATGCAGGGCATATAATTTATAGAATTATCTTATAATACTCATCAAAGAGTCAAATACAAAAAAGTGTAGGAAATCTGTCCACACACTAAAGACCCAAAGAATTCAGATGAGGACCTGCATCCCCTGGCAGTGTCCTGCATGAGGCCAGCTGAAGACCTAGAGCCCATGGCAATGTCTTATGCAAGTCTGTTTCATGGTTCTGCACTGGGAAGGCCCAAGGGTCAGCCGTGAAAGCAAGACAGTCTGTGCCAGTGGGATGTGTCAGTAGGTTGAGGGATCTGCACTGGAGTCAGGAAGCAATGCTTAAAGAAAGAACTAGAGCTCTCCTGAAAAGTATCACAGTGACATTTTCAGTGACGATGCAATCCTGAGTTCCTCTGATGATGAGAACAGCTGAATTCTTATCAGGAAGCCATCATGACAAGCTTCTCCAGGAGATGGAAAAGGAATCAGTTCTCAAAGGACCATAGCTACCCCAAAGTAAACTGCAGACATTCTCAGTGACAATAAGGTCCCAGGCTCCTCTGATAATAGCAACCAATTTCATATCAGGAAAGAAACTCAACAAGATCCTTCAGCAGAACCCATGGCAACAGGAGAACCAGAAACACCACAATACACTTATTCCTCTCCAGTTCTTTTTATGTTATTGACAACAATTCATAGGTGGGCCTTCCACACCCAGCACCATGCTGATTCAGTTAAGCTGGTTTACAAGTTGACTACCAGTTGTCAATCCACCACACTACCCTAAGAAAGAGGAAGTATATAGTAAGTGAAAAGACACAAGCCTAGAAAATATTGGAAAATGAGAGTACAGAATATGAGAGATTGCTTTGACCACACTGGAAAACATACAGAAACGTACAGTCTCTTTCTTGTTTGTTATAGGAAGCTACAGCACTGTTTCTTCTATCGTTGCATTGAATCATTTGTCAAAAGAAAGGAAATAAAAAATTTCCATACCATAGACACGTTGTGGTGAGGTGGACATTTAGAGTTTACTCTCCTTTTCTCTCTGATAAGTTTTGTTTCTCCACATGATGAGTTTGTACCACTCATGATTAGGGCAAAAGACTATTACTTCTTGTCATTTCAGTACAGTTTTATATATATGAGATAAATGAGGCAAAAAGAGATCATCATTTTTGTTTTGTCATAGAGTACTTTTTTACAACTCATATGTTTGAAGTTAATTTTATTGAAATGTTATCAAATCAACACTTGTATTTAATTAGCTAAATGATAGATTTAAATATCTTGTCAAAATAATATAGCATTAAAAGCCCAATTTATCAGTTGATTGTGCTTCATTTTATTGTAAAAGCATAAAATATGAGGACATATCTTTATGATTTACTCCCTAACAATTCTGTTGATTGTTTAGGATATACTTTCAAACATTTAAAGTTTATATTATATAAACTACTATTTTTTTCCTTCGTTTTATATGAATTTCATTGATAGGGGATAGGAGTTTAGCTCAGTGACAACAGTGCTTGCCTGGAATTCAAAGCTGCTGGATTGAACCCCCAAACCAAAGCTTTTTTTCTTAGTACTAGAGATTGAATCCAGAGCTTTCACTGAACTTTTTACTTTTTATGTATGTATGTATTTATTTATTTATTGAGAAAGGGTCTTTCTAAGTCCTTAAACTGTGATCTTTGTGTCTCAGCTTCCCAGAGTGCTAGGATTACACGTATATACCACCATACCTGGATAAAGTATACTTTTGGTATTCAATCAATAGGTTGATTTAGAAAGAAAACTTTTCTTAATTTACTCATGTATTTCAACAAAATGAAAATATTTTTTATTAAAAACAATATACCTGACATGTCTTTCATGTCATTTTGTATTTCAAATGAATATCTGGTTATCTAACTGGATGTAATTTTGCTAGAATTTTTTTGTTGTTGCTGCTCCCTCTTTTTGATAGTTAATAGTGAAATATATTACATAGCAACTGAGGCAGAAGCATGAATATAAATAAAATTTCTATTTTCTTGATAATTTTGTATGAAAAAAGTTACATGTCATACACATAAACTCCTTTGAATACAATTTTTAAAAAATCAGAGTGTATTTTTAGTTAAAAATACTACCATATCATTTAAACAAAAATTTTATGCCTCTATATCCCATGTTCTTTATAGAGTTCCCCGATTTTTCTGAATATAAGCAATGAAAAACTAGACAATATTAAACTGGTTTTAAAATATTACCATATAAGAGGTCAAAGATAATGAGATCACAGTCCATTTTTAAAACAACATACTAACCTTTTAAAGATGAGCCCTATACCCTGAACAACAAGAAGAATGTTATTAAATTTTAAGTTATCTTGCTATGTTTTAAGTAGTATAATTTAACCTCTGGTAAAGTTATTAAGGTGATAATGTGTAGCTATTTTCTTGTATGATTTCTTGTAGGTCCTTTGTGGGGTGGAATCAAACAGTAACTTAATCTTTTCCTTTTTATAAACGAACATATTAAAATGAAATGTGTAGACTTATTTAAAATTAGAACTTTGGAAGGAAATTAGAGGTTCCTAAAGATTCAGTTTTAGATCTTTTTTACTTATCAGCTCCCCCAAACACAGTGATACTATTTCTTCAATCATTTTCAAATCACACAGGGCCTAGTGCCCTTTTCTGATTTTTATACTTATTTTATTCACTTAGCTCAAAACATGTTAAACTCAACATATGAGAGACTCCAGTGGACTATAGCATGTCTCCCCAAGATTCATAGGTTAAAACTGATGGGTTCAGAATTGGGGGCCTTCTGGAACTGAATTATACATGAGGGTTAGATCTTCGTGTGTGAGATTAACGTCTTTATAAAACAGATCAGAGAAGGATCCCTGGTCCCTACTGCCACTTAAGGTTACAGTGAGAAGACCATCACCTAGGAGAGATGAAGCTCTAAAAAGACAGTAAATAAGCCTGACTTCCCAGCCTCCAAAACTCTGAGAAACAAATTTTTGTAGTTCATAAGATATTTAGATTATTGTACTTTACTAGGGAAGTTCAAACCCTTGAAGATGAAGAATACGCCATAGCTCTAGTTCTCTATTTCTAACTGTACAAGCTGTCTCCCCAACATATTGTGGTAAGCAAAGTCTTATCATGTTTCTTTTAAAATTAAGTCTTTTATTTTATTAGTACATATTTACAGTTCATGTAGTTTACAATCATCTTGGAGAGTGGTTACATGTGCGTATTACTTTCTTTTTAATCCCTTTCCCCTTTCCTCTCCATTCATCCTCTTCCAAGTTCCCTATCCTACTTTTCATTCTTTTTATTATCAATCTTATCTCATGTTATGGCACATAATATTTACTTAACTGAATTATTAGGTTCCTGTACATGGCACCTTGCCCTTGTTCTCTTGGACCATTTCCCTATTGCAAAAGATCCATCTCCTCGTCCTCTTCTGTCATGTTTCTAGTCTTTTTCAACCACAGATTTCTCCATTCTACTGATCAAGTGAAAACCAAGAACTCATCCTTGATAGTTCCTTTTCAGTTCCAGATAAATCATCACTGAATTCTATCAATGATAGCTCTTTCTCATAAATGTATTCATTCCTATCTTTTCCTATTTTTATCAACACATCTTCAGAAAATGTAATCTTGTAAATGTACTCCTGGAATAGTACGTTTCCTCCTCCTATTCTCCCTGGTTATCCACTAATTCTTTCTTTACACCTCTTCCAGAGATAGTATTTTCCAAATTGAACATGGTTCTATCACATTATGGTTCAGAATTCTTCATTGGCTTTCCCTGAGAAGAAACTCTGACCTAGAAGCCACTTACAATGTGATAATTACCTCAAAATTCTTCTCAGTTACTTCTTCCCTACCTGCACAAGGAGTTCTCAGGTCCTCTTCCTCACCAAGCGTATTTTAATCTTTGTATACATCCTCCATGTATGGGTTAATCTTCTCACTCTTCTATCAGTGAGATAGCAACATAACTTCAAGTTTTTCAGCAAAACCTCCCTTGGCCTTTCTACGTAAATCTATCTTAGCATCTTCCTGTTGTTAGCACTCTGCATCTACCAAAATGTAGCATCTATCACAGCTTCTTTTTTATGTTTCATAATTTTATTTTTCCTTCAGAAATTCGAACAGATTGCTTTTAAGGCCCCCATGGGTATCAAGGTTCAGGGATGCACAAATTCCTCATACAAACTGGGATAGTTTTTTAATATAACCTTATAGTCAGCTTCCTGTGTATTTTAAATATTCTCCATTACATATAATACGTGATACAATGTAAATGGTATGGAAATACTTGATGCAGTATATTGTTAAGAGAATCGTAGCATGTAAGAATATGTGTTTAAAGAGACTATTATAGAGTTTTTGAATTATGGTTGGTTGACTCATGAATGTAGAAACTGAAGATATAGTGGGCTGACTATTTTAAACTAATTTTTTTATTCAGTGGTTTATAAATGCAGTGAGGGTTGGACTATTTTTGTTCAGTAGGTTAACCCCACCTAAAGCAGCAAGTAGGCTATTGTCTGATATATGGGACCGACCTCTATAAATACTCTCTAACAGACTTAAATAAATGGATGAGAGGTTTAATAAGTCACATAACTTAAATTTTCTCCAAAGAACAAAACTGACACATTAAACTAGTCATCACAGTAAATATATTTATTAATCAGTCTTAACAGAGATGGATCTAGAACTCCATACTAAGGTATATTTGGATAGAGAATGAAAAGTTTATGTTTTTTCTTTATTGGTATGAAACAAGATGCAAATTAATTTATCAATGAGGGATACTTGCATCTCTTTACCCTTAGCCATTTTTCAGTCCCCATAAGCTCCGAAGCTCCTCCCTGCTCCTAGTCTAGCAGAAGTATTGCACGGATCTTGGACTCACGTCTAGCCCTTCCCTCTGCTGCTTTCTAGTGTCTCCCTGCACCTTACAACCTGAGTCGTAGCTGGCAAGAGCAAAAGATGGAGCATGGAAAGCTAAACATGAGCTTCCTTGGTTATTTAGCTTTTCATCTTTCCTTTCATTGTATTATTCATTCTACAAGTAATTTGATATAGAATTTTGAAGTTATCACTCTTGCATTTTCTCTTATGGAGTTGAAGACATCCAAACTTGTAACTGGTCCTTTGAAAATAATGTTCTTTTCTCCATTCTTTTATATTTTAATGTTCACATTTACATTCAATATTGAGGTTATTCTACCTGAATATTTATTCAAAATTATATTTTTTGATATTTCATAAATTTCTAAATGTAACTAAAACATGAGGTGTTCACTAAAAACTTTCTTATTTTCATTAGAACGTGTTTTCAGTGCATGATGATTGCATTCCCTGTGGGGAGTTGGTACACATACTTACCACATCTTAATTCTTTTTATATCTCTGTTCCCTCTTCTTTCCTCCTGCAATAGTTGGCCCCTCTAATTTGCCAAAACAACAGTCTGTTTCCTATAATCTGTTATTTATTTTATTAATTTATGTTTTGTTTTCACATGTAAGAGAAACCATGCAGTATTTAAACTTATCTGTCTGATTTATTTCATGTAGTATTATAGTCTCGAGGTGCATCCATTTTCCTACAAATGGCTAAAGCTCGTGCTCTGTTATGGAAGAATAGTACTCAACTGTGTATAAATATCACATTTTCTTTATCCTTCATATGTTGATTATTGTGCAAATTTAGCAATTATGAGCTGTACTACTACAAGCATGGTTATGCAAGTGCTCTTATAATATGATGTCTTTAACTCATTCAGGTAGAAACCTGAATAGTTGGGTTAAATAAAATTGCTAGTTTAGTTATTTGAGGAATCTCAATACTGAATTCCATAGTGGTTGTACTAATTTACATTCCAGCCAATAAATGAAGAAAGAGTCCCTTTTAACCATATCCTCACCATATTTATTATTTGATTTCTTGATGTTAGCCATTCTAATTGGAATAAGATGAAATTTCAGTGTTGTTTTAATTTACACTATTCTAGTGGTCAGAGATGTTAAACATTTTTTTCATGTAATTATTGACCATTTGTATTTCTTCTTTTGAGAAGAATTTATTCATTTAAGCTGCCCATTTTTGCTTGGCCTTTTTATTTTGGAGCATCTAAATTTTTAAGCTCATTATATATTCCAGAAATTGGCCCTCTGTCTGATGTGTAGCTGGTAAATATTTTTTCCCACTACATAAGTTCACTCTTCACACTGTGGGTTGTTTCCTTGCTTGTGCAGAAGCTTTTCAATTTGGTACAATCCCATTTCTTTCCTCTTGATGTTCTTTTTTGTGCAATTGGGATTCTTTCCAGAAATTCCTTGCCCATGTCTATGACTTCAAGTGTTTTATGTACTTTATCTTTCAGTGAGTTGTGTATCTGTTTTGACATTTAGAACATTGTTCTCCCTCATTTTAGTTTAGAGTATATATGAGATGTATGGACCTAGCTTCAATCTTCTATGTCTTTACAGAAGGTGGAGTATTTTGAGGGAGACTGATGCCAGTGTGTTTTTATGAAACAGCTTTGTTTTTAAATATTCTCTATGCTTGTGGAATACATCACATATTTTCCTGCAAGTAATTTTTTTCTTCCAAGATCATGCTTGTTAGATTCAGTCATTTGATATTGGTAGGTTGAATTGATGCACTTCTTTGTACTTTACCTTATTCTATTTTATGTATGTATACCAATTTATTTATTGCCTTCTTGATGGAATGTTTGTTTTAGATTTCATTCCATTAATATGTGCTTCCATTATGATTGTGTCCACAGGTTCATATGCAAAAGGAATAAATGGGAGGACAGTTATTGAATTACATGATTCATGGATCTCATCTTCCTTCTGTGGTATGACTGACTTTAAAGAGCTGCAAAAATGAATATATTCACAAGTCATTTAGAGTTCCTCTTTATTAATACATGAAAGGTGGCATTTTGTCATTTTGAAGCATTTTTACAGATAAAGAATATTTGAGTTTTAATTTACATATTCTTGACTACTACTGAGTTTTACACATTGTTTTATAGTTTATACTGTATATTCAATTCATGTATTTCATAGAATTAATTTGCAAATATACTTTAAAAATTCTATATGTAAAAATATGTTAGACAGATACATTATTAATAATGTCTTTTAATATATAGTTGGTGCTTTGACCATTCATTGATTCTTTTGATGAATACAGTTGTCAATTTTAATGTGATTGTCATAAATGACAATCTATGCTTTTGTGCAAACTTGCCTTTTGAAATATATTTTTCTTGCATACCCAATATTGCTAATGCTTTCTGGAAGTTTTTATAAAATATTATTCTGTCTTCACACTCAGTATTTTGTTATTTATTTCATTTGTGATAGATTTCAATGTGATATGAAGGGATGTTGGAGACATACACACACACTTTTTGTTATATGGGTAATCATTGAGTCATCTATGCTTACATATTTGTTTTACATATTAATCTGTCTTTACTCTTGTTGTCTAAAGAGCTGGGTATCTATTTAGGATCCATCTTGAGATTCATGAAGTTATCATAGTTGTATTTTGCATGTTCCTCTTTCACCTGACAACAACAAATGCCATTGTTATAAATTCATTTCAGTTATAAACAAAGATATATTTACAGTGTATAAATATCTACCTAATTACCTATCCACCTGGAATCTATGAACTGTATTTAATATGTCTCAGCTTCGTTTTCATACAGAAAAATTACAATTATTTAAATCTTTGCCTCAATACTATATTCTTACATATAGTCTCATAATTTTTCAGGAAATTATCATCAGTTACATGAATAGACACCATATCATCAGTGACCAAGCATATTTTTCCCTTTAGTTCTTATTTCTTAATTTCTTATGTTTCCTATTTCTGTGTATGTAGGTTACCCATTAAATGCTACACAGAAATAATAAAAACAAGCACCTCTATTGTCATTTTCATTAATTTTTTATCTTGCATTTTTTCATGCCTTGTGATGGGTGATTTTTAGTAGAATCAATTTTCTATTTCATCTGTGTATTATGTTTTTAATTCTAATAATTGTATTTTACGTGTTTAGAAATTTCACTTAATTCTTGTTCATTCATGTATAAACCATTTTGATACTGTCATGTTTCTTGTTACATTTACAATTTCTTCAGTTTTAATCTTTAGGTATTTGAAAGGCAATTACTATATTTAATATTTTAGGGTCAACATATGAGGTCTTACAAGTTTGATGTCTTAGTTATGGTGGTTTCTAAAATGCTCATTTGGAAGTCTTGATTTTGCATGTGTATGTGTGTATGTGAGTGTGTGGGTGTGTCCTGATTATCTTCCTTTAAGGTTTCACCAGTTTATTTTTAATAGAAATCTGTTTCAACTCTGACAAGTACATCTTGATTTATGCCTTACATAAAAATGATTATTTTCTTTAGTTTGTTTATTTGTTAAAATTTGCATAGTGCCCTTCTAACTTGAGGAAGAGGATGAAGGTAAGGTCATCTTGCTTCCTTTATTTGGGATATGACCTCTTTATGTGAACCTTTCTTTCTCAAAATTAACAAAAGTAAACTGCCATTATAAGCAATTCTTTGACACACAAGTACATTCTTGTATTCTTTGGTTTATTCAGTGCAGTTTAAACAGTGTGGAACTATGCTCTTCTATAGACTCGAGTGGCCTAATTTTGAATAACAAAGATAAAATGTAGCTGCCTAAAGAGAATTCTTACAAAATCAAGGACACTGGCTAAAAAGAGACCTGCACAATTCAGGATATCCTTAGAAGATTCTAATATAATCAATGATAAAGAAAGGGAAAGGAGTATTTGGCTAAATTCTGTATGGGAATCTGAATTTTGACACTAAATAGATTTCCTTTTTCTAGTGAAATGAACATAGATTTGTCAATATATTCTGTTTTATGATCTTTTCCTCTCATGATATTTTGGTGAAAAATGTTTATTTATGTACTATATAGGTCTTTTAAAAAGACGTATATAATATTTAAAAATACATACATGTATGTGTATATATACATAGATATTCAGAGTATATATCCTAAAATAATATATATCCAAAAATAATATACACACACATGTATGTACATTTTACTAATTATGTACATGCTCATATACATGCATATCTGTGTGTATGTGTGTGTGTGTGTGTGTGTGCACATATCTATGTTCTGTCTATACTCATGCTTCTATAATGGAGAATTTTTTCATTCAGATTTCAGAATCTTAAAATTCGAGAAGTTTTAAAAATATTTACTATAGATGATAGTTGATAGTATTAAAAACACAATGAAATTATTTTAGGCAAACACAAATGTCAAAAATAATAATATTATATTACTGCAAAATTATTATTATTGTTGCCAAAAGTGAAAGATAGGGATGCTATTCAACAAGAATATAATATGCTTGGTTCTTAAGACTAGTGCTTATTCATAGACTGAAGTAACAATCAACTGAAAAGCTTTGGATTTCCACTTGCCTTTCATAGCACTGACCCAGGACGACATTACTTCAGACATGCTTCTTGATGACTGCCTTTCAGAGCAATAGGCTGTGCTTCCTGGTTGAATTATCCCTTTTTGAAGCAATAACATGCACTTGAACATGCAGTTAGTTAATATCAGTATGTGTTAGAGTGCTAAGGTCTAGAAAAACAACCCACTGAAATCAAATAAAATTTACCTGATTTATGTGCCAGACAGTTAAATAAGACTCACAATGATTTTAGCAGCTTTACTGGTGCTCAGATTTACAGACAATTGAATTTCTACAGCAGAATCTCCTGACAATAAAATTTAGTGATAAAGTAGGAAACATTGTTAGCACTAAGAAGGATATTGTTAAGAAGAAAGGAAATTGAAATTTGTTATGGCAGCAACAAAGAGATGTGGAATTCAGTACTGTAGGTTAAGTTAGCCATCTAAGGAGATAGAAAAAGAGCGATAAAGTAAATGTTTAGGATAATATTGCTCTTGCAAAAATGGGAGGGACGGAAGAGAACCTGGGGATATCACTGTAATTAATAGGCAGAAATTAAAAGTTCAGAGTCTAGCAGGTGTAATGAAGGAAAGTAAAATCCCAGGATATACACATGCTGAAAAAGGTAATTAAAAGTCAAGCAGATAATAGATCTTGTTCTCATAACATGCCACTAATAATCATTATTTTAAAATCAAAGTAAATTGAACTATTGTATCTTTTTCCTCCCTCACAGAAGTAAAACATTAAAAGGATGGTATAAAAAAACATCAAAACTGTTTTAGTTACTTTTCTCCTTGCTGAAACAAAATAACAAACATTCACAAGTTAAAGGAGAAAAGGTTCATTTGGGACACATTTTCTAGAGGTTTCAGTCTATAGTTGAATGGCTGCTAGTCATGGCAGTATGGCACAGGGCCAATGCAGAGGAGAAGCAGTCCAAGGCAGAGCACACAGGAAGCAGCAACAGAGGAAGCAAGCCTGCCTTCTTTCTGTCCCTGAGTAGCCCAACCAGGACACAAGATTAATGACTGGTGCAACCCAGGTCTAGGGTGGGGCTTTCAGTATTCTCATCCTTAAAGCTGCTATCACACCCTTAATCTACATTCACGTGCCCTAATCAATCCAATCACCTTAGACCACATGAGACTTTGAGGGGATACCTTGATAAAAGTCATAACAAGAACTGTGTAGCAAGAAGTTATATATAGTGACTGGGAGCCAAGAAAAACTGTTTCAGAGAATATGCTGTCTTTACAAACACAAATTATCTTCTTATCAAAAGTTGTGGGCCCCCCCACCAGAGTACAGAGCGCACGGCAGCTCCATTCTTCAGCCGCGCGGCTCGGCTGGAGCCTGTGACATCCCACAGCTCCTGTGCAGACCGCGCCGCCCAGCAGGGTTGCTCCTGGCACTGTAGGCCTAGGTCCTGCCCGGGCCTGCCCCGCAGGCATAGCTGTTGGGCCGAGCTTGCGGACAGAACCAGGGTCGGGTCCGCGTCCCGCGCGGTGCCCAGCACAGCTCCCTGGGACCGGGAGGCCTTCGCCCCCACCCAGTAAAGGAGGAGACTCCACCTGCACGCCCCGGGAGGCTGTCCTTCCTTGCTGTGC
>RJWM01043826.1:0-13601 GCA_004363535.1 Dasyprocta punctata | reverse complement strand
AGACAGAGTAGGTAAAAATCTCGATGACATAGGAGTAGGCAGAGAGTTCATGAACAAAAATCAGATTGCACGGGAAACACTTCCCAGAATCAACACCTGGGATCTCATCCTACTAAAAAGTTTTTGCATGTCAAAGGAAATCTCCAACAGAGTGAAAAGAAAACCCACGAAATGGGAAAATATCTTAGCCAATTGTCCATCAGACAAAGGACTTCTGTCTAAAACATATAAAGAATTAAAAGAAATCAGGCCCCTAAAATTCAAGGACCCAATCCAAAAATGGGCATCTGAGATGAATACACACTTCTCAGAGAAAGAAATACAAGTGGCAAATAAAAAGATGAAAAAATGTTCAACATCAATTCGGGAAATGCAAATTAAAACAACACTGAGATTCCCTCTCACTCCAGAAAGAATGGCCAAGATTAAAAAATCAACCAACAGCAAATGCTGGAGGGGCTGTGGGGAAAAAGGAACTCTTCTCCACTGTTGGTGGGAGTGTAGACTAGTGCAGCCACTGTGGAAGTCAGTGTGGAGATTCCTGAAGAAGCTAGGATTAGAGATCCCATTCAACCCAGCTATCCCACTTCTGGGCATTTTCCCAGAAGAATTGAAAACATCATACCACAGTGATATCTGTGCACCCATGTTTATAGCAACCCAATTTGTAGTAGCCAGATCTTGGAAACAACCCAAGTGCCCATCGATCAAAGAATGGATAAAAAAGACGTGTTATTTTTATACAATGGAGTACTACTCAGCTATTAAGAAAGATTGCATTGAGACTTTTATAAGTAAATGGTCACGACTTGAGATGCTACTCGTAAGTGAAATAAATCAAACCCACATGTGTAAATACCGTATTGTCTCCCTAGTGTAACAAACAGAAAAGTATATATGATCCAAAATCTATAATAAGTGCTACGTAGGGGTAAAGAACAGCTTAAGGAGCAGGGGTAACTGGGAAGGGAAAAGGCAGAAAGAGAAAAGGGAGGAGGAAAGGATATAGACCTGTATATATGTATATGTAAGATGACTAAAATGAAGACACTGCTGAATCTACTCGTTATTGAGAAAGAACAATACTCATATGATTAGATCAATTTTACATGCTCATATCTGTTAATGTAAGTAACCATTCTGAAGATAACGATACGCAATGTTGCAACCATTGTCAAGTTTCTATCATCAGATTTTGTAAACCTGCAGTGTTACTGTTGTATATTTACTCTAGTCGTTTGTTTATCTCTTTTGCTTGTTGTCTTTGTTTTATATGTCTTTTTTTCTGTTTTTTCTTCGCTTAAATAAAAAAATAAAAAAATAAAAAAATGCAACCTTAGTTGTATAAACCCCTCAAAACAAAATGACTACATAAAAAAATTCTAATGAAATGCGTTCATGAGCTATTTGACAGAAACTCGGAAACTCTGATAAAAGAAATCACAAGAGCAAAACAAATAAAGAAATATTCCACATTTATTTGTAGGAGACAATACTTTCAAAATATCAATTATTCCCAATTAATTTATACATAACAATCTCAATCAAATTGAATGTAAACAATGAAACTCATTGAGAGTTTATATGGACACACAAAATATTCCTAATATTCAACACAATATTTTAGGTAAACAAGTTTGAAGGACTTACACTACTGGTGTTGAAGGATTACTAAAATGGTATAGTAATAACAATGGAATATTTGTAAAAGAATATATAATATGACAATGGAATAAAATAGGTATCTCAGAAAAAGACCTACATAAATATTACCAACAGTAACAAAGGAACAATGGAAAGGCAATGGAAAAAAGTTGATCTCTTCAACTGAATATCCACAGGCTAAAAATCCCCAAACCTTAATAACCACTTTACAAGAAAACTCTCAAAACCAAGTCAAAGTCTAAATATAAAAGTCAAAATTATAAAAGTCCTGGAAAATATGTAGGACAAAATGTAGATAAACTTGGGGGTAGTGATGACTTTTTTACTTAAAATACAATAGAAATAATAAGTTCACATCATTGCTCTCCAAATACAAGAAACTTGTAAAACAATGCTCAGTCACGAGTCTAAGCAAAAATATATACACGAAGGAATGTCACCTGTAATCAGCAAAGAACAATTAAAAATTGGTAATAAGAAAACAAACTATCCAATTTAAAAATGAGAGAAAGACCTCAATAGACAGTTCAGTAAAAAGAATGCAAATGACTCTTAAGTATATGAAAAGGTGCTTCCTAGAATATTTCTTAGGGAATTACAAATTAGTCAACCATAAGGTGTCGTTAAACATCTATTAGAATTCTCTCAATCCTGAACTCTACCAACCCCAAATGGTAATAAGATTGTAGAGCAATATAAACTTCTCTATTTGATGGTGAGAACTCAAAATATTAGCCAGTTTGGGAGACAATTCAATAATTTTATATGAAACTAAATTTATACTTGTCACACAGTCTAGCAATCCCATGTCTTGATCCCAATGAATCAAGAAGATGAAAACCTGATCACAGATCGTGGTATCAGTTTATTAAAATTACCAAAAAATGGAAGCTATCGAGATACATTTCAGTAGGAAAATGGATAAACTGTGATGATTCAGACAATGAAATATTGTTCAATGCTAAAAAGAAATACCTCTCAAAACAATGAAAAACATGGAAGAAAATTAACCGTTTCATTTAAGAAAAAGAAGCCAAACTAAAAAAGCTATAAACTTTGTACTTCCAATCATATGATATTCAGAAAATACAAACTTTTGAAAACAATAAAAAAAGATCATTTATCAAATATTAGGAAGAAGGATGGAATGATTAGGGAGAATACAGAAGAATTTTAGGGCAGTGAAACTATTCTGTGTGGTCCTATAATAGTGGACAGATGTCATACATATTTTCCATCTATCTAGATTTACAAACTTATCACAATCTCAGAGGTGAATGGTAGGTAAACTGTGGAATGTTGATAAATATTATTTGTCATTGAAAACTCATCTATTTTTAACAAATGATCAGCATGTTCTGAAGTGTCGATAGTGAGGGAAACTGTGAATTTGGGGAATAGGTGTTTATGCGAACTTTCTGTGTTTCACAGTCAATTACACTGTGAAACTAAAACATCCCTACAAATTAAAATATATTAAAACTAATGTGTGTTGAAAGGAATACATGCTTTTTAAATTTATCGATTAAATTGTTGAGAGGACTAAATCAGACAACTCCCAGGCAAAGTAAATTACTACAGCTATTCTAAAGAACAATATGGAAGATGGTTAAATTAACCACCATAAATATCCTGAGACCCACATGTGTCAGTTTAGGAGTTGCATGCCAAAGTATCTTTCAGAATAACCAATAAATATGTTTATTCAAATATGTTCATGTCATTATTATTAGAGTTAGTAAATATAAGAAGTACTTTCCTTTAATGTCTAAGTGAAATGTGATTTAGCAAGGTTTAGCAAAATGGAATTCTGTACTTCCATGAAAAGTAGTAACTGACATACACATGCTATAAATAAACACTGAGAAAAAGCTTTTGTAGAAAAAGATAAATTGAGAGGTACATAATTGTTTGGCATAGGATAGATTTTATAAAGCTTGTATAAATTATAAGGCATGGCATTTTGAAACATGATTATATATTTTCCAATGAGACATAAACAAGTAAACTTGCATTAAAATGATCAGAAAAGCTGCTTATTTATAGAAAGTAAAATAAAATAGTGAAGAATAGCGTACTACCATCCACAATGCACAAAGAAAATATAAAAGCCAACACTGTGTATTATATATAATTATATTTATATTTTAATTTAAATTCTATTCTTTATACCTAATACAATAAGTCATATGTTGAGTAAAGGATGAGTATTGATTCTACTATACTTGATATTTTATGTTAATGCAGTTAGTATACTACAATTGTCATGCTACTCAAATATTTAGTAAGTACAATTCCTTTCCCATTTCTTGTATATGAAGACAAAAATCTCGATTTTTATTCTGAGGAAAGAATAGTAAGTATATTCAGCTGAATATTTGATAAGTTACACAAGCAAAAGTGCACAAGTTGAACACATTTCATTTAAAATTAGTTTTCTGTAGCATTTGTAATTCTCTTACTAGTAGGATTAATAATTTGGTCAATCCAAATATGCAATATGGTTCATTTATTGATTACTACATTTAATGAACATGAGTGACTATTTCTTACAAGCATACTGAGTACCTATGATCTTCCAGTTCTGGAGAAATAAAATACTGTTTTCTGATATGAAGGAATAAAGTGGACTTCATAGATGATTTAAGTGAATTGTAAAATGTACTACAGTACGATCCGCTCACATGTGACAATAGGCATGATACAATTTTGCAAACTAACACAAATATACATCAATTTGTAAACATTCACAAAGGATACATCATCTTCCAAATAAGAGAAATGATGATGAATGTTTAAAATAACCATGAGTAACTATGATTCTGACATTAATATGAATAACATTTGTGACAGCATCAATCCACTTTCATTTTTGCTTTTTGTTTCATAAACAAAAGTCACCTGCTGGTCTAGCTCCAGGCACCATGTTTTGTTTGAAGTTCTACAAATAAGAGATGATAAAGACCTTTCTGCGTCTGAGGTTTTATCTTGATATATCTAAGCGAAATTCATCTCTATACAATTTGTGACTATGACTCATTGGATTGAGTTGCCACAAGCTCATCTTGAGTATTCAGTTTTCAGAATAATATCTATAGTAGAGGAAGACACAGAAAGGCACTGCTAATTTGTTTTGTGTGAGTTAACCTCTTCCTATGCTGCATAAAAGAGATAAAATATTCTGTTGGAATCTGATGTTTATTTTCCTTTTCAATGATAGGTAAAGCATACATGGATAAACCCTTGGGAGGTATCAGGAAAACAAATTTCCAGGAGAAATTACACATTTTTAGGGAACCATAAGACCTCACTAAAAGTACCTTTATACTTCTGTGCATAGACAAAGAAAGTGAGTTGGAAGGGAAGAAATTGTGGCTCAAATTTGTATGGAATAATCATGTCATGATAGTCTTTCTGGAACAAACACAGAATTCAAACTTTAATATAAAATATTCAAATCAATAAAAAGTTTAAGAAATACACTGGATGGATGCATTTACAGTGTAGTAAAATCTTTCTGCCAGAATATGAAGGCTAAATAAGAAGAATGCCAGAAAAATATCATGTAAGAAGTCATGAAAGATGAAAAATACAGGAGTTAAATGTAATTGAAGTCAGTGGAAAACAGTTAAGACATATTAGTAATATTGTTACCATAGAATATTGTACATGAGTAGATAAGAAGTAGTAAAAACATGAAAATGAAAAATGTAAGATAGTTATGGTTCAAGGTTGATAAATTAGTGATTAATCCATTTACAAAATGAAAGGAGGAAGAAAAAGAGAGAGCTAGAGAGAGAGTTAGAGGAGGAAGAAAAGAAAGAAAGAAAGAAAGAAAGAAAGAAAGAAAGAAAGAAAGAAAGAAAGAAAGAAAGAAAGAATAATGAAAGAAAGAATCGAATTCGAGAGTAGTTTCAAATGTCTGGATATCCAGATATAGCTGCTCAAAGAGGAAGAACAATAATGTTTGGAATATGAACAGCAGTTGTAAGAATGATTATATATTGTGTTCATGATACATGTTTCATAGAGTGTTTTGCATAGCACATCATTAGAAATATCAATATTCAACATCCATGTAAAGAATGAGAGACTTTTGAATGAGAAGGAAAATAGATGGCCCTCGATAGGTCTTTTAATAATACTGTAAAAGTGTCATAGAAATTGGAAAGATGTATATTCAAGTAATAGAGATGTTAAAGAAATGGCAATAAGTACAGAAAATAGTCTGGTAAATATATTAAGGGAAGTATTAGTGGATGCCATTTTACTTGAGTTTTGAGAAAAAAGCCTTACTGGTGGTTGAAAACCACAGTGTACTTAAGAAAATAGAAAAAAGTTTTCAGAATGTGCTCTAAGAACTGCATTGTATATGTGAAAAAGAAGAGCAAGTCCATTCATCTCTTTATACTGACATTTCAATTTATGCATTTTCAATAGAAACTGATGCACTTAAACTGAACTCCTTGTAGGTAGTAAGTTGTACATACTCAGAAACTTTCTTTCCATCCATTTACAACATTGTCCAGAGGACTTATTCTAAAAGAATATATGAAGAACAAAGTACTAATAGCATTCATTCAGTGTCCTTATTCTCTCCACTATTAATCAAATTCCAGAATTTTCTTGCATATGTATTTCTGCCAACATTGAATCCTATTGGATTCAATTTTAAGTAAAATGCTAGCAGTTGTGGAGTCAAATGGTCTCAACCAAAAGGTAAAATTAATAGAGCGGAAACAAAAGGACAATAAAAGGACAAAAGGCCTTAAACCTTCTAAATAATAACATTTCTAAACTTTGACTAAACTTTGAATATTTAAAGAAAATTCATTATTTTCTGATCATATCCATATTATATCATTTTATGTCATCACAAGAAGAAACTGACAACAGAATAATAAGATATTTTGAAAGAGACTAAATCACACTTGTAATGTGGGGCATTATAATCATTCTGCCTTATTGCTATTTACTGTTCTTAACCGTACATGATGCCTACTGTATAGGTAAGACTTTATCAAAAGTGTGTACATGTAGGACAAAATATAATCTGTGTGGATTGGATACATCCTGCAGGTTCTGACATCCTCTGGGGTTTTGGATGGTATACACTGGGATAAGAAATCTCTGCTGTATGCTGTGGACCACCTCCACTTCTTTTTATTTTCCTTTACAATGTTTACTGCCAAGAAATGTATGTTAGCATCACTCAGCTCCCTAAGAACTTTAAATACAAATGGAAATGCATTTTGGCATGGAGAGTTATATGTCCCTTTTTAAGTGATTATCCATATAAATCAAAATTTGTATATAAATTTATATAATAACTGAAAGCCTCATAACATTTAAAAAATATAAAAAATTTGCCAAATATGTAAATACACTGCTCCTATCAAGTTCATGAAATCACTGGAGACACAGAATCTAAAATTGGATACATTTTCAAATCCTGAATCTTATATACACTACTAATGAGATCTTGAATGACTTTAAACTTTCTAGTCTTTCTTTTCTTCATATGTGCAGTTTTAAAAATAAAAGTTATATACTCAAAGATGAAAAAGTTAATCATAATCCATTTTACTACTTATGAGTTTAAAGGATTAGCTATTCTATTATTAGCTTTTTTATATTCTCATTTTTGAGGGTAAAGAAGCAGCATTAACTATCAAACCCAGGTATAGTACTAAACGTGCTGGAGCAAGCCAAATTGGATTTACAAAGCCAGGTGTGGTGGCGCATGCGTTTAATCCCAGCACTTGGGAGGCTGAGGCAGGAGGATTGTTGTGAGTTGGAGACCAGCCTGGGCTACAAAGTGAGTTCAAGGCTGCTGACGGGGGGGGGGGTGTTGGGGAGCCTGCTGTCTCAGAGGTCTGGCTAAACTGATAGCAACCAAGGAATATGAGCCAACTTTTGTTTTGTGGATTCGGCCAGGCCTCTGGTCAGCAACCCAAGTATCACTTTACAATGGGCAATGTAGCAAGTATGGGGGATTCTCTTCTGTCTTGTCTTCTATTATTAATAAAATAAAAAAAAAAAAAAAGTGAGTTCAAGGCCATCCTGAACTTCATAGTAAGACCCTGTCTCAAAAAGTAGGATTGGGGATTTAGCTCGGTGGCCTAAGCGCCTGCCTGGCAGATGTAAGGTTGTGAATTTGATCCTCAGTAACCCCCCGCAAAAAAAGCCAAACAAAAACAAGTTGGATTTACATTAACTAGATTCCAAATGTGAGGGAATGTTCTTGATATTTTCAATATTTATTTACTTCTATATTTGTCTGTATTTTGCAAGATTTTTACTCCCTAATCAATTGTGACCACATTCACAATGAGCATTTTTTAATTTGAACTACTGAGTTATTGCTGACTTTATTCAATTTTTGAATTGTTATTAATGCAATCCTTCATATTCTGTAAATTAGATATTATTTTAAAATAACCATTAGGTAATGAAGGGCTAATTAGCATGGTATGGTTTCTTTTGTTGTTGTGAGAAAGTACCTGAATAAAATGATCTAAAAGAAGAGAGATTTATTTTGTCTGATAGTTTCAGTGCTTTCAGTTCAAGGTCTGCTGGCTTTACTGTTTTGTGCCTGAGGTGACATAGAACATCATAGAATTGGGGGAATCTGGAGTAGAAGCCTGTGTACTTCCTGTCATTCAGTAAGTAGAAGACAGGGAGGAAGTGAGAAAGGTAGAAAAGTGGGAAAGAGTGAGGGAGGGAAAGATAGAAGATGGGTGAGACAGGCAACAGGGACAAGGTTTAGTTCTCAAAGGCATAATCCATGGTCTACTCCTTAAAACTGTACCCCATCTGCTTGATTTCTATCACATTCCATTATTTCCATCAAATTATGAGTCTATCAATGGAATAATGCACTTATGAAATTGCAGCCTTTATGATTTGGTCAAATTCCCTACCGCTAACATTGTTGCATGGTGAATCGAGTCTCCAGCATCCAGACATTTCATTATCTTTCTCACTGCCAAGTTCATTATTTCTCTTGCTCCTTCAAAGAACAGAATCACACAGACATAACTTGGGAGATAGAATAAGTCAGTACAATTTCTAATCTGAAGGACAAGAAATGTAAAGAAATTATTCACTTCTATTTTGTTTTTCAGATTAATATGTCTTCATACAAATATCAGGAAAATAATATGAGGATATAAATTAGTCAATTATATGATTTTTTAATAACAAACATTTGCAGCAGGGCATATTAAACATTTTTAGAAAAAAAACCCCATCAATAGAACTCAAATAGAGAAGTTTTCTAGTACTCGTAGTAACATCCCATGAGAGATATAAAAATTAATGAATTAATGTTTTAAAAATAATCATTACATTTTAATAGTGTGACACTTTTTATAATTTCAACTTGTTAAATTCCCCAAGGAATAATCTTTTTTAGTATCAAATTTAAGTTCATGGTGTTTCTCCAGTGTGACTCACAATATAAATATATAATTGCAGATTTAAAGCTGGAAATTACAAAAAAGTAGAAAATATATTTTCTCAAAGTTACATATATAGAGTTAAAATTTAAAGACAAAGTTTTCTTTACCAGAACAAAAAAATAAAAAAACATTCTTGTCCATTTTCAAACGTGGCTGATAAATTATTGAGTTCACGTACATTAGTAAATAAGGTGTTTGTTAATTTTCAAAATATCAATAAATAAGTTCAAAGATAGAAGCAAAATAAATGAGTGATATGATACTCAGTCCAATTATTTGATGTGCAAATTTATTGTAATTGTGCAGTTAAGTCGGGGGGGGGATTGCCTGGGAGAAACTTGTTATTAAAACCTTTATTTTAAAAAGATGTTTCCATATATTAAAAAATGAAAAGTTATTTTGGCCTAAGACATATTCACAAGAACGACATATTCAATGATCATACCAGCTGTAATTTTATGAAATATACAAGAAAAACTAAATAAGTGGATAATTAGTACTAGGCTAATTTCCATAGTTCATAAAGTTTAGAGCTGCAGGCAATGGCATAAAACAGAATTTAAAATATTGGTTTATATCATGTCATAACTTTCTTCTGTATATGACCATAACTAAATAATCAGAATTTAGTGATGTCAGTTGTTATTCCAAAACTAACATTATTTTTTATTATTTAAATATCACAAAGATTTAACTGACAAAAAGAATAATATTCACTACATTTATATGTTTGAAAAGTTATTTTTCTAATTTATTCATTTTCTTTTTATTTTATTTGGACTATATATAGTGAGAATAGTGAAATAGATCGATTTAGTACCACTATTAGGGAGAAAAATGTCCACAAAAGCACTGTGATTATTTACAGATGGCTTAATTATCTAACATTAAAAGATCTTGTCTATCAAACATTAATGAAAACATCTAATCATGAAAAAGTAAGATTCATGTACGCAAATGTTCATACTATTTAGGCAGTCAAGTTAAATATTTACTTTTGATGTGGTAAAGTACTGTGAGCAAACACTTTTATTTAGTTTCATACTGACTACAGAATGCAAAGATTTCCCTTACTTTTTCTTAATAATCAGGGATTGAAGTTTTCCAATAACTAAATGTTTTTGTATTCAAATAAATCATAACTTGGTTTTATTTTAAGCAAGTGCAAATGGATTTTGCTTTAACGATTTTCACTAGCCAGACTAACATTGCACACAGTTATGGTTACAGAGGTCAGTTCTACTTATTACAAGTGAATTAAAAAACTTCAGAATCCCACTAAGGTGCCAGGGGCAAAGTAAGGAGTCATAAATATTTTTTCCCCATCTGCAAGATTTTTTTCCACACACGAAGTGGTCAGGATTTCATCCTGTGCTTCTCTGAAAATGTGAGGTTTTTTGCCTCAGCCTTGGGCAAAGTTGCCATAGAGAAATTCTAAGGTAAATATTTTCTGGAAGATTTCGGAGAAGTAAGCCTCAGGTTAGATTCAGATGCAATGTATCCTTCGTGTAACAGATCACAGAAAAGAAATGTATTTAGTGTCTTGAAGGGCCATTCCCAGAATGTTTTTTAATCTAATCCCCAAAGGACTAGAGCATTCAGTGGCAGAGGATGGGAGAGAAACGTGCATCTGGGGAGAGTTTAGAGTGTTGAAATGATTATATAGATAGCATAGATAGCGCAATGGGGTGGAAGAAAGTGAGGCTTATGGGAAATAATGAAATTAGGTTAGAGTAGTAATTCAATGTCTTTTTTCAATGAAAATGTGACTTTTAGTTTTAGTTTTAGTGTCTGCTTCTCCATTGTGAAGGGAATTCAGTTTTATGTGAGAATACGGCATTATCCTGCAATTAGCATCACACAATTAGGTGACCTGTACAAAACCACACAAACAAAATAAGAATTGATGTATCTAAGATGTAATTATAGAAATGTGGGCTTTTCACCTTTCAATGGTAATTGTTGGAATAGCAAAGTATCAAATGGTACATAGATATCAAGAAACAAAGGAATCAGAACAGAATCCTGAAGAATACAAATTCTAGAAGTCATGGACAAAGGGAGAAAAATATTTTCACTTAGGTTGGAAAACTGTAGTTGAGCAGAATCCTAGAAACATTCAGTGAATAAATCCCTAGGCCCATTGCTCAGCCCTTATGAAATAGGGATTCAAAACACCTTTTCTATCCTGTGTTGTAACCACTTAGCAAGCATGTATCTGGGAACTCAACATTATCTAAAAGCATCACTCAAATAGCCAAAACTTAGAAAATAATCCAGAGAAGTCAGAAAGCCAAAGGAACATAGTTTTATAGATAAGAAGGAGAGGTTACCACTGTTAGTAAAGACAGACTTCCACAGTTTAAGCTCTAATGTAAATAAACTAGTGTAAAATGAGAATTTAAAAATCAAGTATACATAGGAAAGATAATTTAAGACCCCTGAGAGGTAGGAAAGTATCACAAGTGGAAACTGAGCAGTTAGTGTTAAGAAAGAAAAGGAATCAATGACACAAATGTAAAGAGCTATCAGAAGCTTGAGAATAGAAGGTATGATCTAATCATTTTAGAACATGAAAATAATTACAGGGAAACAAAGAAAAAATTCTGAAAGATTATGACAAATTATTTTAAGTTACAGAAAATTAGTTTTTTGCACTGATCTGAAAATTTTGACATGTGCCAGTGTCAACATCTGAAATATAGGACAATGAATTAATCTGGCTGTAACGTTTTGCTTGACTTTTGCATTGAAATGACAGTGAAAGTAATTTTGCCTTTCAAGATAGGAATGAGAAGTTTGGGTTGTATATTAAAGAGAGTTTGTTAGTAGGCATGTGGGTATCTTGAATTTGGTGGGACAAAACTGTAACAATATTTCATAGAAAAATATTTCAAAACATGAGACTTAGATTCATCTTCTAGGCTTTTTCATAAAGTAATTTGACAATCTTATGTGTTTCTTTATTATTGTTATTTCTCTGAATCTAAATTTCTGACTCAGTCTCCTTAGAAGAAAATTCTGATCAAATTTATGTATTATTTCTCCTCTTGTCTAACCAAAGCTTTTTTGATGTCTTTCTGTACCATTTACCCTCCTCTAAATACCAAACCCCTGAACACAAAGTGTTAGCATAATACTTATGAAACCTTTACAGATTTCAGAATAAATTGAGAAGATTGGAATACTATCTCTAACTTTTAAATTTTAATACCTGGTACCACCCCTAATACTCAGCTAGCTTCTTCTACATTCTACCTGCCCACTAGGAGGTTGATTTTATGTTGTCAGTCCAGATAAATCTCACTTTTAAGATGTTCTGTTCTCTGTAATTTCTTGATATGTGATTCAGTGAATCCTCAAACAGGCACGTGTGGAGGTCACACTTCTCTGCAAGACTGACCAAAACTCAATCAAATAATGTCACATGATTCTTTGTGATCCATACCCCAATCATCACTTTGTTCATTGATAATGCAATGAACTCATTTTCATTGATGAACTCATTACCACAATGGTCAGAATCCCCCTTACCAAATTTCATCTCTCACAGTACATGAAAATTTCCGTTCTCCCTTGGACACACTATAATGTCTTTCAGTCATCCCCTGTTGCAAAGATTTATTTCAAAGCACTTAGAAAATTCCAGACAAGGAACAGTCACAAGACATTGCACCTAGGAAACCAGCGTAATTGACTGTCTGAATAAAATGTTCATAGAAATCTTTCCTAGAAGTAGAAGGGAAGCTGGAATCATTGCTTTCCTTACAGATTCTATTTTCTTCATGTGCTTTCTCAAAATCCCTACCTTACCAACCTCTTAGTGTGGTTTCCAGGTTCCTGGGGTGAGATGATGAGCAAACTTTGTTTTGAAATCTCTTGCATTATGAAGATCTAGTAAGCCTACCAGTTTACAATCATCTGCGTTTTTCTCTGGTATTTGTGGTCTGAAAAACGAAGACATTGTTCCTCATAAAAGAGGAATAATTGTCTCTGAATCAAATTATTGTCACAAGTACACCTTTCAAATCTCATAACAGGACATTAGGGATATAACTTTGCTGTTGAGATTTAAAAATCTTAGCAAAATTCCTTTAAAGAATATGTTTGATAAACATTAATTCTAAGAGTAGATTTATAAAATTCATGTAAACTTACTTTTTTTAAAGCAATAGTAAGTGGAAATGATGACCTTTAATGTTAAACATGAAGACGAGTTTTGCAGTTACACCAAGGGAATACAGAAAACAAAGACATGATTCAAAATAACTGAAAGAGCCGGGCGTGGTGGCGCACGCCTTTAATCCCAGCACTCGGGAGGCTGAGGTAGGCGGAGCGTTGTGAGTTCGAGGCCGGCTTGGGCTACAACGCGGTGCAAGGCTGACCTGAGCTACATAGTGCGACCCTGCCTCAAAAAACCAGGGCCGGGAGTTTGGCTCAGTGGCTTAAGCGCCTGCCCTGGCAGGCGCAAGA
>RJWM01043825.1:0-13602 GCA_004363535.1 Dasyprocta punctata | reverse complement strand
GAGCGTAGGGCAGTGAGGGATCAGCTGAAAGTTCTGCACTTTAGGCACCGTAGTTTTAGGGTTATGCTGACCCTGTCAAGGTGCTCCATGTTGATCAGAGAATTGGTAAGGAGGGAGGGAGAAAGATGGGTTAGTGGGAGCGTAAATGGACAGAAACACAAACCAAAACTAGTTAGTTCAATTTAGAAGCAGTTGTGATCGCCCAGGAGCAAGATGTAGATAAGGAAGGTGGAGCCGGGAAGAGTCTGTTTCTGTCCTCCCAGCAGGAAGTGATTTTGTACAGACGGGAACGCTGTCACATGGCTCCCAGGCTCAGAGTCCCTCTGCAGCTCCCCAGTGCCCTGAAGTTAAAGTGCAGAGTGTTTCGCAGGGCTGATGGGGAGACCTGGTTCCCACCCAGTGTTCTGGCCTTGCCTCCCACCCCCCACTGTTTGTTTGCTAAGCCCCAGCCACTTTGGGTTTCTTTTTATTCCTCCATGGCACCAAATGGCACGGCTCCCACTCCAGGCCTGCAGTTGGGCTGCTCCCTCTCCTGGTGTCATCCAGGTCCATCATTCAGGGCCCAGCCCAAATGTCACTTCCTCAGAATGGCTTTCCCGCCCCCCGGGCTGGCCTTGGCTCTCCTGCCATTGGCCTCAGCTCCCTCTGCTGCTTCATCACAGCGCTCAGCAGGGCTGTGATTCCATGGTCTCTCCACAGTGGCCAAGCAGCCCCTTCTGCACTGCTCGCAGTGGCCAGCCCTGAGCACTCTTCACCTGCAGCAGCACTGCGGATCCCTGAGCCCCGCCCCCAGCGGCAGGGGCCCCAGCCTCTCTGGTTCTCCTGCTCCCAGCAGCCCCTTCTCAATTTCAGTTTCTGAGGTTGGGGCCAAATCCGTGCTCCAACTTCTAATCACTGCGAGGCCCTGGCTCTGTCCGACCATGGCTCTGCTTCCCTTTCTTCTTACCTTCATGATTTAAATACCGTCCTGCACTACTGACCTTGAAATTCTCTCTGGAGCCCTGATATTTCCCTTAAATGCCCCTCTCACCTGCCCCATGAGCCTGACAGACGCCTCCCACGCCGTGTGCCCAAGACCAAGCCCTGACTCCTCTCTGCCCGCTGCCCTCAGACATAAAACTCACCTGGTGGCCAGTTTGTCAGGAGGTGCCATCAGTTTTTCCAAAGACAATGCTTTGTCTCAGGGCTCCAGGTACAGCACCCCCTCTCACGTCATCACTGGTGCACCAGGCTCAGCAAACAGAGCGCCCCATTATCGTCTTGTCTCTTTGGTCTGCAAGGACCCACAGCAGCCCCCTCGTCAGCCATGGCTCCCAACTCTCAAAGGCTCCTCTTCACGGTAAAGAGCCCTCAGAATCCGCTTCCCGCACACGCCCTTCTAGAGCCGGCGCCCATCCCCCCGCCCCGCCGCAGCACCCCAGCCATGCTGTCCTTTCCTCTCCCGCCTCTCAGAAATGCTTTTCTCATGGATACCTCAGTCCCTCACTTCCTTCAGGTCCCCGCTCAAACATGACATCCTGGGGAGCCTTTCCCTGACTGCCCCAAACCGATGAATCTCCTGCCCCGTTCTCTTCCCTGCCCAGGATTTTTTCCTTCAGACCACTTAACCACCATGCCCTGCATTGTTCTCTCTCCTGTGATGGACTTCCTGAGAACACAAGTGTGATCAAAAATTAGTAACTGTTTTAAATTTTAAAAAATAATTATTAATTAAGAATTATGATGCAGAAGGATTGCCATGAGTTCAAGGCCAGCCTGGACTATATAGTGAATTCAGGACCAAACTGAGCTACATAGCAAGACTGTCTCAAAAAAAACCAATAATAATAATCATTGTTATAGTGACATTGCCATTAATCCCTCTCAAAATACTACCCCTGACTTCAAACACACATATCCTATCATCATGCTACTTTCTGAAGTTCTAGAAGACCTCTTTTCATGAGTGTCTTTATGAGGTGTGATTAAAAATACTATGAATGCTGCTAAGTGCTGCCCAACAGAAAGGCAGGCTCGTAAAATAATAGTGCGTCCTCATTCACCTTTTCACCAGACCTGGCACTGGAACTTGGTGCTCTTCTCCAAAGTCAAAATGACTTTTCAAACATAGATGTTTCGAATAGATTCAGAATATCAAGCCAGCCACAATAGTGCAACTAAAAATACTCATGAAAGAGGACTTCCAGAAAGTGGCAAGAAAGATAGGATAAGTATGTTACAAGGGTGGGGATTAATAATGTGTGTTTTTGACTGTAATAAATTTTTTAAATGTTAAGCATTCACCATATTTTCTGATCACACCTAATGTAAGCTGCCTGAGGGCAGGAGCCTCATTTGTTGTATTCCCAGCACCAAAAACAGTGCCTGATACTTGGCAAATACTTGGTAAGTGGGTATCAAAAGAATGAACTATAAATTTTATTCACCACAGTAAGCCTAACACATAGTGGATGCTTAATAAAAAAAAAAAAATAGAATAAAAAAAAAAACTTTAACCAAAGGATGATCAGAGGGAACAGGCTTTGTGATAGCATTAACCTTAAGTGGAGACAGTGCATATGGTATGGTATAGTAAGTGAAGAACTAGAAGGCTGGGGGTGTAGCTCAGTGGCACAGTGCCTGCCTGGCAAGAAACAAGGTCCTGAATTCGATTCCCAGTACCAGAAAAAAAAAAAAAAAAAAAAAAAACTGGAACATGATAAAGGACTGGCCCCACTTTAATACCTCATACTCTCTTTGCAAATTGTAAGTGAAAGCCAAAGCCAAATCCAAAGAACAGTGCTGGTGGGTATACTGTAGAAAAGGCCCCTGCTCGTGGACCACCACAGTCAGTTGTGGTTCCAGCACCATGCAGCACCCGGACCGCTGTCCTGCGCAGCCAGAGGCCCTGGTGGAAAGGGCCGCCCCAGCCAGGAACGGGCTCTGGAGCAGAAGGACGAGGACACCACAGGACCCACAACAAACAGCTTGGCTTGGCTTCAGAGTAGAGTTAACACTGTTTGCCTCCCAGCAGTCTACTCCTCTTTATGTGGAGAAACATTACAATCTGTTCCAGCTCCCCGAGTTCACGCTGTGTGCAGGCAGAGACAAACATCCCGGAGCCAGGATGCGGACAGGGCACCTGCACCGCCGACCGTCCACGGGGTGACCCCGGGCTCCGGGGGCAGATTCCACCGTACCCAGGTCCCGGGACGTGTGCCCATGGCCTGTCTGTGGCCACCAGCTTTAGAGACTGCAAGTGCTTTGCCTCAGCAAGTTCCTCTGGCTCACTGCGCCCTTCTGTGTTGATGAAACTGGCAAAGCACAAATCCTGGGTTGGACAGACGAGATGGCACTGCCCAGAGACTGCTAGGGACTTTTCTGTCGTTTCTTCCTCTTCCTTCTCTCCTCTCTTTTTCTTTTTCCTGCCTTCTTCATTTTCTAAATAACTCTTTTTTATGCTGTGAAACATGCAGTTCGCTTGGCAAACACTTGCTTCCTGAGAACTGTGAAACAAGCTAGATTGAGCCTCCAGAATCCCCCTCACAGCTCAGTCTAATTCTCGGTGGAGAAAAGGGATTTCTGACCTCCTCTGCTGTGCTGCCCTGCTTCTCTGTTAGAAGACTGGGCCCAGGTCCCCCGCCTCATGGGCACCCAGCTCAGGACAGCCTTTGAAGGGAGCTGCCGTGTATCAGCAGTGGAATGTCTTCCATTCTCTCCTTACCAAGCATAAAGCAATAAATCCTCCTCAAAAATTATCTTTTGCCTATGTTTTGCTTAAAAATAAACTTCAGAGAATTAATCATGGCTTCTTAAAATGAAGTCATTTCTAAGGCAAATATAGCATAATCCAGTATACTAGGCCTGTTGATTTCAGTTCATTTGTCCTGAAATGGCCTGAGAGGTTCTGAAACCTCAGTTGTTTAGTGTAGGAACAATCTGCCTTTTCCCAGCCTCCCTTTCTTCCTATTTACCTTGCCTCCATGTCTCTCCCTTGCCTGTTCTTTCTTTTCTTTCTCTCTCTCTCTCTCTCTTTATCCTAAATGAATATCTGGCCTGTATTTGGGCACAGCCATTTACCTTCCCTCCCTAGTAGCTGAGATCAGACCACGCCAAAGCTCTTGGTTTCTAAGCAGTGAACTGCCTCTTTCCAGGCTCCTCTCGCCCTGCCGCTGAGCAGACAGGCTTTTTTGACTCAGCAGCTACCGTGCAGTCACAGGTGCAGGTACACTCAGCTCAGCACTGCTTGTGTGACAGGAGATGGGGCGATCATTCTGACCAGGCTCTGGGACGGGGAACTGAACCTCGAGGTCCGACAGGTCGCTCAGACTCTGCCATGTGAGTGGCAGGAAAGGAGAAGAGTGGCGCTGTCCACGTGTTCACAAAGGAAGAGCAAGGCGTTCCCCAGAGGTCTATGAGAAAGAGGCAGGAAGTAGGACCTGCGGTCCTAGTGGACCAGTTTTGCCCAGCAGGGCAGCAAACCACATGCTGTATGTGTCCTGCAGCGCAAGTCCTCTCAGACGTTAACTAGGACAGCAGCACCAACTCCAGCGACTCAGGGTAAGGTGTCAGGAAGGAGGGGGCTGCTATAAAAACGTGAAAGATCAGAGCAGACTGTACCTCAGCTCTGGCAATGGAGATGATGAAAATGGGGACCAAGAAACCCTGAAATACATGGCACTGTGTGTGCATTTTTTTAGGAATGGCCACTTCCCACAGCTTCCCTAGCTCATACAGTCTCCCTCTCTCTGCAGGACCAGCTCTCCGAGCCCCGCTCCCCGGCCAACGGCGACTACCGTGACACCGGGATGGTCCTGGTGAATCCCTTCTGTCAGGAAACACTGTTTGTGGGAAACGACCAGGTGTCCGAGATCTAACTGCAGCAGCCTTTGCTTTGCCAGTCCGTATTTTTCGTCTTTAAAAATTACGAATATACAAATATATATTATAAATATAACCTTTGTGTAACCCTGACTTAATGAGAAACATTTTCAGCTTTTTTTCCTAAGAATTGTCAACACATTTTTTATAAGTGTGGTTTAGAAACGAAACAAACAAAAAACTTTAAAGAATGACCTGTGGCTTTATAAAATAAAGGTATTTCTAAGCAAAGCAGTGGCATTGATTGCTTCTCTTAACTGTCCTTGCGCATTTGGAGCCCCAGCAGCCTGGGGCAAGTGAGGAAAGAGACTGGACCTGTAGAAGCTGAATGTTAAAACGGTGGGACTCTGAAAGCTCTGGTTCCTCTAGATTCAGTGTGACACTGTCTCTTCCCTCCTGGGTCACCTAGGAGGAAGACAGACGGATGCACAAAGCCTCCCTGTGAGGACGAGCACCTGCAGGGTCACAGTGGCACCACTGATGTCAAGTTTAACTCCACCCAAGTTGTGGCCTGCAGGCAGCCACATGCAGCCCTCAGGAATCCACAGGGACGCGGAGGCACCTGAAAGCTGCAGCCCCTAATATCACCCACGCGGGCGCTGCCACCATACTAGAAGCAGGATTGGTCCCCAGCTCCCAGGGCAGAAAATTTTCTTATAAAACTCCCTTGAAGAGCCCCTGTCTGCATCCCCTCTGCTCCCCATATCTGTAGTGAAGCCCCGTGCCTTCTCTGAGATGGGTGTAGACACAGCTCCCAGCCCCAGAGCTTTAGAGTCCACGCCCTTCCTCAAGGGCCAAGTGTTTTTATCTGCGGGGTTAATTTTGCTTTCTGCAAAGGCAATGCTCCTATGCCCCTGAGGAATGATGTGTCTGAGAAACTTGGAGGTGCAGAGCTGTCATTTTAGAAACCTTCCTCCTGCGATCTGAAAAGAACAAGAGTCATACGGGAGAGGCGCCAGCCCATGGACTTGCCGTCAGCTCATCCCCCGGCCCCTCCCCAGGCTGGGCTGCCTCTGCCACCTCACCGTGCCCAGCGCAGCCCACGGGTCAGACTCCGTGCAGTGCGAGCGGGGCTTCCAGACATGGCACCTTTGTATTTTTTCCCTAATAGTGGCTAGGAGAGAAGATAACTGCTTTGATGTTTCTTTTCTCAAAAACAAACAAACAAAAATAGTTTGATAGTATATTTTGAATATAGATGTTCTTATAGTCAGATTGGGAATCAAATTTGAATGTTGCTCTGTATGTTTGTGTTTGTTGCTGTGGTCTTCTCACCATGACTTTTTCCTTTCTTCCTATGTTTTCCTTTTCAAAAAAAAAAAAAAAAAGATGGCCTTCGAAAATGTGTGTTCTCAGTGTTGTATGAACTGACTTAAACATGAGTTTTCTTGTTGTCTCTCTTCAAAGACTTCAACTCACAAAGAAGCAGGTTAAATGTTGCTCTGAGATTTGTTTTCTAACATGTCTGATCTTAACTGGATCATAATGTTTCTGTTAACTATTGCATTGACTATTTCAATGTGTGTGAGTATATAGAGAGAGAAATCTGTTTGTAAAGTAAAAATTTATATATAATATATGTAATCAAAGATACATATGTTATATATACATTTGTGGATGTATGACTTATTTTTCCATATTCACAGAATTCAGCTACCATGTATATATAAATAAACTTATTTTATTACCCAGATGATTAAGATGCTAATACATTTTGCCTTTTCATTTTTAAAATAACTTTCAAGCCTCGCTTAAGCAGTACAAGCACCACTTCATGTCCTTCTGTATTTTGTAATCTGATTTAACATTAAGCTGGGTTTTATGAGTGTGGTGAGATAATAGGATTAACAGTGTATCATTTGATGAAACAGATCCCTTAGAACATGTTTGTGACTCCTCCAAGAAAGAACCACCTCTCTTCAGGTCTTTGGAGAAATTTTCCCTCCACCTATGGTTCAGTACATTTATGGTAAATATCTTTGGGTGGAGAAACAAAGTTAAGCACTGAGTTATCACTCTGTGCCATAACAGTGCTTAAGCATGGTACCAGCGCAGACAGTAGCTTGAGTCTGTCTTTCATTTAACTTTGAATAGAATTCACTCTAATGCAGATCCTCATCCCAGCAGCGTCACCTGGATTAGGAGGATGTTATTGTCACCGTCTCCAGTGCACCATGTACCATTCTTCGCTGCACTGATAGCACATGTAGATTTACCAGGGCACTACTGCCTTTTACTTAATCTAGTTGGTTCCACAGTCTGTTATCAAAGAACCAGCACTGATATTATAAAGTGCCTCCCATGTTATATTAAATACACAATGCATAAAGAGGGGAAAAGAGAAGTGGTGTCCTAACCACCAGGAAGAAAGAACACAGAATATTCTAGTAGGTGACCAGACTTTTTAAGATGACCTGTGTGACACTGGATCGGTGCCCTGCTCTCTGGGTGGTGGGTGCAGGACAGAATCAGAAAAGGCCTCCTTAGCTCTGCGACTTTCTGGATATGGGATCTTGGGTAAATCACTGCAGTTCTTAGAGTTCATATCACAAGGAGGGGTTACAGCCAGTTATAGACATATGCTAACACCGCTGGAGTTGTGCAGTATACTGTCCAAGCAGCAATGTAGTGTCAACCCTGTATCTCCCAATCTTCTGAGGTTGAATTGAGAATTCAGTGGAATAAAGATTGGAATCATGCACAGCATTGATTGGGATGGATCTAGGACTCATAGTTGGCTCTCCTCCCCTTCTCTTGTTTGTGGTACATGCCCATGTACTGGATCTATGATAAATATCCAGCCCTGGATTTTGGCTGCCTTGTTTCTCTGTGGTAAAGCATAAGTGCGGTCCATGTTGTAATCTTGGGCCTGTGTTATCATCCCAAGGCCAGAGTGGCCTTTCTGCAGCGAGGGAGGTGTGACCCTTAAGAATATGACTTAGTGGATGTTGGGGGTAGGAATTTAAAAAGTCCAGGGTATATCACAAAATCTTAATGTGGTACAATTTTGAGGAGTTTCTTTTCATTAGTTTTCTGACAGGTGGGAAAGCAGAGGTGTAGGAGATCAAGTACAACAGGTGTCCAACTGTGTGGAGCCCGGTATTGCTTAAGATCTGATGTCTGCTGCATCAGAGAGTCCAAGCCCAGGCCAGCATGAGAAGTAAGGTCTGCAGAGCTGAATTGACACAGCCAAGGTTAAGTAGCTGATGAGCAGAGTTTGAGAGGATGGAGAAGAAAGAGAGGGAAGAAAGTTGCTGGGGAGGAACCTGGCAACACTGCAGGGGCTAAGGGAGAGGACAGAAGCAGCAGCAGGCTAGGTGTGACTCTCCTGGGTCCCTGGGGCCACGGCTGACCCACATTCATCTCACCGTGTGTCACCTTCGCATTCATACTTTCACACACACCAGCACACATGGAGATGCAGAGAGCAGTGCTGAAAGTCTTACAGCAGCTCCTGGCTTGTGATCTGAGTGCGGAGGGAAATGATCACCATACTTGTAATTGAGGTTTCTGAGCCTCAGTTTACTCATCCATGAAATGAGACTGCTTGATGCCTACTTTGCTCTCTGTGGCAGTAAAATCCACAAACCTAGCTGATCTGCCCCCACAACCTGCACTGACCCAGCCACCCCCACACCAGGAGAACAATCTGGGTAGCAGGGCACATGACCTCGCATCACAGGATGCATGAGTGCCTCTCTGCACTCAGCCCGGGCAGGACCTGTCTCCCTTTCAGCTCAGTGAATGATGGAAATGCATGGAAAGTAGCACACAAAGAGCTTTGGGGGTAGAGGAGCTTCCAGAGAGGCGCATGACCAGGCCACAGGGATGCTGGGGTTGGAAACCAAAAGCCACTGGACTCTGCAAACCTGCTGGACACCAGAGAGGCAGAAGGAGGGATGAGTGAGCAGCGAGTGGTGGTGGACTTGCCCTCCGGTGCCAACCCTGGCATGCCCCTCCAGAGGCACAGGGCATCCTTCCGGGGGGCACGGTCACCATCCTCTCTGGAGAGCCCCCCAGCCTCCAGAACCAATGTTGCGGGCAACCTTGTCCGCGGCCCTGGGGTGTATGTAGGGATGGCACCCAGTGGGTACATAGGTGGCCTGGGTGCCCGTGTGACCCGCCGGGCACTGGGCATCAGCAGCGTCTTCCTTCAGGGCATGCGGAGCTCAGGCCTGGCCACAGTGCCAGCTGCAGGCCTGGACACAGACCATGCTGCTGGTGAGGACCTCGGGGGCTGCCTGGTGGGATACATGGCCAAGGTGCAGGCCCTCGAGCAAGTCAGCCAGGAGCTGGAGATGCAACTGCGGATGCTCCTGGAGAGCAAGTCCAAGCGCTCGGGAGATTGGGGAGCCCTCCGGGCCTCCTGGGCCAGCAGCTGCCAGCAGGTGAGTACCAGGAAGGGCCCTGGGCTGGGCAGAGGCCTGGGAGGGGGCGCTGAATGCTAGTGGTCCAGTGGAAACAGCAGCAGCCAGCAATGACTGAGCATTCCTGGGAGCTGGGTAGTGTAATACATGCGGTAACCTTGAAACCAATGCTGAGAGGCGAATCACTCATTAACTATACTTTTCAGATGAAAAATCTAAGGCATGCAATTTGCCCAAGGTCACAAAGCCAGTTGGGGAAAGGAGCTGCACTGTGAATGTGGATCTCTCCTGCTCCGAAGTTGTGCTTGTCCCATTAACCCGGGCTGCTGCTGTCACCTTTACTATTGAGAAAGAACTAGGTTTGGTTTGGTTTTTTACAGTACTAGAATTGCAACCAGAGTCACTGTACCACTGAGCCACACCCCTCAGACCTTTTTATCTTATTTTGAAGCAGGGTCTTGCTAAGTTGCCCAGGCTGGGCTTGAATTTGAGATCCTCCTACCTCAGATTCCAGAGTAGCTGGGATTACCATACCCAGCAAAGGGATTTTACAGACATCATCTGACAGAATATCGCTGAAAAGATATGGCATTATAAACAATGAATAAACCGGGCATGGTGGTGCACTCCTTTAATCCCAGCACTTGGGAGGCTGAGGTAGGAGGAGTGTTGTGAGTTCAAGGTCTGCTTGGGCTACAACACGAGCACATAGTGCGACCCTGCCTCAAAATACTAGGGCCGGGAGTTTGGCTCAGTGACTTAAGCACCTGCCTGCCTGCCTGGCAGGTGTGAGGTTGTGCGTTTGATCCCTCGTGCCGCAAAAAATAAATAAATAAAAACAATGAATAAAGATATATCCTTGTACCTATCTACAATAGAAATATGAGCCACATCGATAATTTAATAGGTTCTACCACTCACAGTAAAAAACATAAAAAAAAAAAAAAACAGGTAAAGTTAACATCAAAACAATGTCTTATTTAACTCACCACTGTATATCCAAAATGCCATTTTACCAATCAATATACAAATATTAATGAGACAGCTTATATTTAAACTGAACTTTCTGGGCCAGGAATATAACTCAGCAACACAGCACAAGCCTGTCAAACATGAGGTCCTGTGTTCGATTCCCAGAACAGAGACAGGAAAAAAAAAAAGGAAACAGAACTTTCTGCGGTGATGGAACTGTCTTACATTACACTGTCCAATCTGGCAGCCACCAGCTATTTACGGTGATTAAGCACTTGATGTGTGACTCATAAGACCAATTAATTAATAAAATTTTAATTTAATCTTTACTACTTGAAATAGCCACACATAGCTGATGGTTGCCCTGCTGGACAGGGCAAGGTGCAGGGGCTTCGCCTTCCTCCCTTGCGTGGTTGGGCACTGCTGCTTTCCTGCTCTCTCGGGTAGTTTCCACCCAGAGCCAGGCTCACCTGTCATGCTGGCCAGCAGCCGTGGTTCCGAGGCTGGACTCTCGCCAGCTTTGCCATCTCAGGTGGTCTGTCTGGGCGTGGCTGGCTGCTCTGCCCTCTTTCCTCCCTAAATGCTGGCCTTGGGATTCCCCCTGAGCTAAATCAGTCTCTAATGCCAACAGGAAGTGCCAACTCAGATGCTTTGCCCCCTGGGTCCAGCATGCAGCCTTCTCCGAGGAGATCAGAGGCCATCCTCTGTGTCCGGGACAGCCCAGCAGCTGTACGCAGGGACTCTGCACCCGCCCCTGCTGCCCACGTTTTATCTCACAATGCTGTTTCGCAGGATGCAGAAAGCTGTCCCCTCGGGCTTCTCTGCTGCCACTGTGCCACCTGCACCCATGCGGGCTATGAGAGAGGGACAGCTGTGTTAGAACAGTCAGGGCTTTGAGGCCTGGCAAACCTAAGGGGCAGCTATTCCTCCAGAAGTCCCCACTAAAGTCCTGATGCCAAATATACATGCATTTCAACCACCAGAACACAGTTTCATTGTCTCAAGTTGTCTTAAATTATGAGGTCCATGTCGAGGAGTGGAGGACAAGAGGTCCATGGAATGAAAAATGGGAGGTGCAGTGTAAAGAGTGGGACTTTTGAAGCCAGACAGCCCCAAGGTCATGCTGAGGCCTGCCATCTGCCTACTGCATGACCTTCGGCCAAGGGTGTCATAGATCTCCATAGCTCAGGTTCTCATCTCAGTAAGGAAGGTGTTTGGTAGTACCTCTGATATGACAAAATATCACTAAGGAGGACACATTGGAGGGGCATGGAAATTAGAGAAGAGCAAAGGAGGCCCACCAGCTCTACTGCTATGTAACATGGATCAGAGGTAACAGTCTATGTGATTATACAAGAGAAAGCAACCAGTGTAAAGAACTGGAAAGAAAGAGGGAGAATTTAGTCTCTCTAAAAAGCCGAGAAGGATGAATGTAAAAACTATACAACAAACAATAAGATAATAAAGTAGCAGGTTACACCAAAAATCAATGCCATGTATACATATATATGGGGGGTGTGTGTGTGTGTGTATGTATATATCTTGCTTTGTGAGAAAAATCATTCTGGAAACATGCTTGTAAGCAAAGCACTCGTGTATCAAAGTGAATTTCCCCATAAGAAATGAAATAGAAACTCAAATGATTCATTCCACAACTCAAAAATATTTGAGTGAAAGTGATTACAATACTGTAATATAATACAAAATAATAAAGAAAATGCAAAATACAAAGAAAAATAAACAAATTAGCCTGCACGTACCATTGAAAACCTTTGTGGTTGGTGTGAGGGAGACAAGAGAGAGGAGGGTTACTGTGCAGGACAGCTTTCTCTATCACTAACAGAATCACTGCCGTCTATTGGCTCAATGGAAACTTTTTCTTTTCATGCAACTTTAACAAGGAACTTATCCAAAGACACTTGCTTTTGCCTCCTTTTGAGGATCTCACGATAATGTGACATTGCATTTTCATTAAACAGATTCATCATTCACACTGATACCACCTTATTTGGGTGATGTTTTCTACAAAATCTTGCACTGTTTCCCACATTTCACACATCTCCCCAATCTTATTGGAAATGAGCGATTCCTTTGCCTTTTTCTCCTGCTCTGCAGACAAGATCTCCTGTATAACCTCTTGCTGTTACACAATCCCATGGGAACAAGAACCAGTCATGATTATGTGACATTCAGCATCACAGACTACTCATACAGCAAGACATCACTTGTTTATCAAGTTAAAATGTATTAGAAATGTTTGCTCATCTTGCAGAACACTCTCACAGAACAAGTTACTCATAATACAAGCTTTTACTATATATGCTGCATGTGCAAAAAAAAGAAGAGAAAATCTCATTTATAATATTATAAAGTAAAATGAAATGCCTCTGAATCAACTAAAGAAATGTTCAAAATCCATATGAGACAATAATTAAACCCTTCTTGCTGGGTATGGTGATGCACACCTGTAATCCCAGCACTCAGGAGGCTGAGGCAGGATAACCATAAATTCAGGCCTAACCTGCACTACATAGCAGACCCTGTCTCGAGTGCCCTCCCCCAAAAAACATAAACCCTTCTGAAACACACAAAGGTTATCTGAACGGAAAGAATACTATGTGCTCAAATAGAAAGACTCAATAGCATATAGACAGCAGTTCTAATTTATAAATTTAATGCAGTCCTAAATTTTTAAGATACCATCTTTCTCTTCTGGAGTTCATTATACATTTCATTGGTAAGGATAGAAGCTAAGAAGAGCCAGAAGAAAAAAAAAAAAAAACTAAAAACTAAACAAGAAGAGTAAGAGGGAGAAGAGTCAGTGGGTTGAGGAAGGGCAACTCCACGAGATATTAAAACATATTGAAAGTCGGGCGTGGTGGTGCACTCGTTTAATCCCAGCACTTGGGAGGCTGAGATAGGAGGAGCGTTGTGAGTTCGAGGTTGGCTTGGGCTACAATGCAGGCGCAAACCTGGCCTGAGCTACATAGTGTGACCCTGCCTCAAAAAACTAGGACTGGGAGTTTGGCTCAGTGGCTTAAGCGCCTGTCTGGCAGGCATGAGGTTGTGAGTTCAATCCCTGGTGCTACCAAAAAAAAAAAAAAAACTGAAGTCTCTATAATTAAAAATTTAGTAATGGCAAAATAAACATAGGACTACCAACAGAACAGAATAGAAAATCCAAAAGTAGGCTCTATAGCACTTGGAAACTGAGTGTTGACAAAGGAAGCATTTGAAACCCATGAAGGGAAAGGTGGATAAGTAACCAAGGGTAAATGATATTCTAATGAGGAGTCAAAAGAAATACAGTAGTACTGGCTCTAACTCTTGTTTTACCATAGCATCAATTCTAAATGTATCCTAGATTTAAATGTTTCAAAAGAAACCATGCAAATAGAAATAT
>RJWM01043824.1:0-13587 GCA_004363535.1 Dasyprocta punctata | reverse complement strand
CTGGTGTTGAGTTAAAGATGCTCCACCTGAAGAAAGGTGCCAGCATAAATAGGGACGTGGAGAAGAAGAGCCGGGCGTTGTGGGTTCTTCCAAGAGTTGCTGTTCGAGCCGCTGGTTCTCCTGGAGGTGCTTGTCATGCTGGCTTCGCCAATATGGACTCGGCCATTATCGTCGGAGGAGCTCGGGACCTCATCGGTGACAGTGGCTGTGTTCACGTTGCGGGAGCCCTGCTCCTCACATTGTGCATCGCTTCCTGGCTCCGGAGGGGAGGTTGTGTGCTGGAGAAGCTTGTCACGCTGGGCTTCCTGACCTGTGCCCAACTGTTCTCCATCGTCGGAGGAGTGCGGGACCTCGTCGCCGTTGGGGATGGCTGTGGTGCTCTTCAGGGCAGCCCCGCTTCTTCTTTTGAGCGTGACTTCTCGGCTCCTACGTAGAACCCTCAACCCACTGCACAGCTCCTTCACCCTGCTGGCATAGACTTTCTGGTTCCACTGCTGACCTGTGGCCTTCCCAGCACAGAACCGTAAATAAACTGGCGTGAGCCCTTATTGTGGGCTCTTAGATTCCCAGTTGGTACTGTGGGAGGCATTATCATGCATTTGGGTCTCTAGTGGGACTCTTGCATGATACTGCTTTGGGATCCAGGCCCTCGGCTATCCTGGGTCTTAGTACTGTGGAAGGATTTTCCTGCACCGTCTTGTGTTTAACTTTGGGTGATTATTATAAAACAGTATTACAAACCCTGTGTCCTGTATGTAGTTGTTCTCCCTGTAACCCCTGACTACAACAGGTTCCTTGTAGGGAAGTCTGAGAGGTAAAAACTGATGGGGCACTGACTCCGAGGCCCCCACACTTTGTTGGACTTTATTTCCTGAAGCTCTACTAACTTCTCACAGTGAAAGTCTGAAAAAATCTTCTCTCACATTTCGAACCATACCAGAGCGTGTGTTCCGAGCAAGTGCCACCCTCAAGCGATTTTACATGCCTAACCTGCTGAGGTTTTACAGAGCTTTCCCAATGTGGGAAACGTCCTTTAATGCGCGCTAGGCTTCCAGTCCAGCCCACTCTCACCAGCCTCTCCTGCCCAGGGAAGACATCTGTGAAACCAATAGTTCAGAGGCTCAGGCTCACTAAGATTGAGACCTCATCACAGGACTACAGAAGACTTTTCCTCTGCACACCTCACCACCATGTACCAAAGGTCTACGTGCTATCATCCCTTTCATCTAGCACCTCACGTCCAGTTATCAAAAAATTACAAGGCAAACTAAAAGCCAAAACTCTATTTGAAGAGACAGAATATCAGAACCAGACTTAGATGTGGCAGAGATGTAGGAATTACCAGGCCAAAACTTTAAAACAACTATGATTAATGTGCTAAAGGCTCTTCTGGGCAAAACAGCATGCAAGAACAAATAGGCAGTGTAAGCAGAGATGAAAAACTTTAAAAAGAAGCGAAGAGAAATACTAGTGATCCAAAATAGTGTAACAGTAATAGAGAATGTCTTTGATGGGCTCAGTGGTAGACAGGACACAGTTGATGGAAGAATCTCTAAACCTGAAGATGTGTCAACAGAAACTTCCAAAACAGAAAAACAAAGAAAAGGGAGGAGAATGAGGAAGAGGAGATGGAGAGGGAAAAAGAGGCAGATGATCAAAGGTGTAACATAAAACTAAATGGAAGTTAGGCTTTTATGGAACAGAGGGAGGGAACAAAGCAACATAAATATTCACCCAAGTAATAAATACGCAGACCATTTTCAAACTGCATATAATCAAAGATAAAAAATACTGAAAAAATAAATACTGAATAAGCCAGAGGGTTATGGGTGCTGATGTTGCCAACAGAAGAGCAAAGATAAGAACATCAGACTTACCTTCAGGAAAGCCACACTTGCAACAAGAAGGTGGAATGAAATATTTAAAGTATTGAGAGGAAAAACCACCAACCGCTTATAACCATTATTATGTATATGGCTGGATTTAGGTCTGCCATTTTGCTGTTTTCTATGTATCTTCTTTAATTCCCTCCTGATCTTTGTAGTATTTTTACAAGTTGCGCTTTTTTTTATCTTGTCTGACAGAGCTCCATTCCTCTCCACCTTTCTATCATTGTCATATGTGATACGTGTCTGCTAAAATCCAACACTACATGTTGCAATTATCATTTTATGTATTTTTAAGAAGAGGGAAAAGGAAGAGAAAAACAGGTTATTTTATGGAGTCTTTTCTAATAACCAACACACTTACCACTTGTAGCATTTCTATTTCCACTATGGCCTCAGGTTACTGCCTGGTGTCCTCTCTTCCTCCAACCACTTCCTCCTTTCGTCTTTTGTTTTACTACCGTCCTATTCGTGCATCTTTAAGTGTTTGTGCCTAACGCCTCCCTTTCACTTGTATTTCTCTACGTACCTCTGCAAACAATGAAGTCTATCTTTGTTTATCTAGAGATATCTTTATTTTGCCTTCATTTCTGGATACAGAATTCTGGGTTCACAGCTTATTTTGTTCTGCTCATTAAGTGTCATTCCACCAATTTCTAGTTTTCTGAGAAGCCAGCTGTTAATCTTAGTGAGTGTTTTTCTATATGAGATTTTCTTTCTTGCTGCTTTCAAGGATTTCCTTTTGTTTTACAAATTTACGTATGGATTGAAGGGTAACTCCCCTTAGATGATGCCTAGTGACTTACTCCTCGATTGAAGCCCTGAAAATGGTACAAATATTACACTGAGCCCTAAAAAACGAGAGGTGTTTTTTGCAAGACCACCTGGCCTCAGTACAAAACAGGTAATTAAGAATCCTAGCTATGTACATTTACCAACTCCCTGCATCAGTGGAATCATTATGTTCTGCAAATGTACTAATAAATTAATTAACTAATAAAAAAAGAATACTAGCCCCCCCAAAAATGGAAGCTTAACCATAATACTATGTTGCAGTTATATTTGTTTTTCTAAAAAGCAGGCACAGAAATGCCATACATACAGATCTTTTTCTTCTCTTTCTTATTTTTGAGACAGGGTCTTGCTATGTAGTTCAGGCTGGCCTCGAACATGTGGCAATTCTCCTGTCTCATCCTCTCAAGCCCTGGGATTACAGCCATTGCATGTCTAATCAACAGATGAATGGACGCAGAACATGTGGTATATTTACACAATGGAGTACTACTCTGGTGAAAAAAAGGAATAGCTTGAATCATTTGTAAGAAAATGGATGCATTATGAGACCATATGTTAAGTGAACTAAATCAGACACACAAGCTTAAATATTTCATGGTTTCTTATATATGAAAAACCCAAAGTATAAAGAGCAAAATAAAGGATGGAGCTGGGCATGGTGGTGCACACTTGTAATTCCAGCACGTGGGAGGCTGAGGCAGAAGGATCACTGCGAGTTCAGGGCCAGCCTGGGCTACACAGTGAGTTTAAGGTCAGCCTGACCTGCACAGCAAGACCCTGTCTCAAAAAAGAAAAATGGATGGATAATAGAAATCAGGGAGACAGATCTTTTGCAAGTGGGAAAGGGATCTAGAGAAAGGGAGGGACAAGAGAGGGAAGTAAAGAGAATTAGGAAGTGTTCTGTACATGTATCAACTCTCTGCAATGAACGTGCACTGCAAACGTGTACTAATAAAAATTAATACAAAAGTTTCTATATATTCTAGACATTAATCCTTTGTCAGACTTGTAGCTGGCAAAATGTTTCTGCCATCTGCAGGCTGCCTTTGCTATCAGTTGCTCCCCGTGCTGTGAAGAACATTTTAAAACTAATGGAGCCGAAAGATGCAGCTCTTTTCTACTGGAGTCCTGTTCAGGGAGTTGCCTATGTCTATTGGCTTCAAGTTCCCGTTTTCTCTCAGCAGTTTCGAAGTTCCAGGTCTTATAAACAGGTCCCTGAGCCACTGTGAAGTGATTTTCTGTACAGGGAGAAAGGGATCTAATTTCAGCCTTCTAAGAGTAGATATGCAGCATCCTGGCAACAATTGATAAGAGGCTTTTTTCCAACATATATTTTTGGCTCCTTTGTCTAGAATCAGATGGCTGTATGTGTGTGGTCTGTTCCCATGTCCTCTCTTCTGTCCACTGGTCTATGTATCTGCTTTTGTGCCAGCACCATGCTGGTTTTGTTGCTCTGGCTGTGTAGTCTAATTTGAAATCAGGTGTTGTAATGCCGCCAGCCTTGCTCTTTTTGCTTAGGCTTGTTTCGGCTTGGACATCTGAGCCTATAAAATCCTCCTATTCACAAACTTTAGAAGGTACATTCTAGCTGTTCTAAAGGGTATACAGTGTTCCCTGTATTGTTTTTATTTTCCAGGTTTTGAAACATTCAAATTATTTCCAAAGAAAAAACTTTAGATATTAGGTTCCGGGTATGCGTCCACACGCGTGTGTGTTACATGTGTGTGCTTTTCTGAAACAGGGTTCTGCTATGTAGTTCAAACTCCCTAAGCTTGTGATCCTCCTGCTAAGTCTCCCAAGTGCTGGGATTACAGATGGGAACCACATCTGGCTTGTGTGCTTGTGTCTGTGAAGGAATGTGCATGCATTAGTGGGTATTTGCATATTCACAGCAACTAACTGCATTCATCTTTCCTTCAATGGCTTTTCTTTTTTTTCCTAAGGCTTTTTTTTTTTTGAAACAGGGTCTCACTATGTAGTTTCAGGCTGAACGCACCGTCTAGTCCAGGCTGGCATCTAATTCATGGCGATTCTGCTGCCTCAGCCTCCCACATGCTGGGAATACACGCATATGCCATCAAGCCCAATTGTGATTTCTATTTTTAATGCTCATTTAAAATAAGATGAGGGGCCAGGATTTAGCTCAGCAGTGTAAGAGCCTGCCTGGCAAGCCCAAGGTTGTGAGTTCAATCCCCGGTATAAAAAAAAAAAAGGTAAAATAAAAGAAAATGAATCTACTAGAGGAAGAGGGATTTAAAATAAAATCCAAACATTACTGTGAAAAATCTGGTTCCTTTCTACCACATGTCACTAATCTCTTCTCAAATTTCTTCCCTTCACTGTATCAGAACCACATGAACCTGCCTTTTTGTTGTTTTGTGCTACTGGCGATTGCACCCCAAGCCTTCACACTGAGTTACATCCCCAGGCCTTAAGCTTACTTTGAGACAGGGTCTGGCTACGTCACTAAGTTCCCCAAGCTAAGCTCAAGACTTGCAATCCTCCTGCCTCAGCCTCCCAGAGATGTGGGAATATATGCAGGCACCAAGTCACCCTGTTTAACCTGCTTCTGAGGACACCTCTTGCCTTAGGACCTTGCCCTGCCACTCCTGCTAGCTAGGCCATTCTTCTTTGGAAAATGCACGCTCCTCACTCTCTAGGCAGCAACTTAGAGGTCACTTCCTGAAACAGACAATCTGGGGCCAGTCTTTCAACCCTAGGTCCCTTGTACCATGTATTTGTTATTTCCTATTGTGGGAACCTGTTTTTTCCCATTTTTATTACACTTTAAAATTAAGTGAAAGCAAAGATCTTGTTTGCTTTATTCACTAAGTGCACCATGGCCCAAATACAATGCTGTCCATGAACACATTTTGTATGAATGCTGCATGAGATGTTATGGGAAGCCACCCAAAGAATTTGGCGATCCTTATTCATATGTCCTTATGTATTTTCTAAATCATATTTGAGATTGAAAAATGTAAGCAAGCACAAAAATATCTTACCTCCTGCCATGACAAAATGGCTCAGGGCATTTTTATTTCGGTACACAGTTAGTCCGGTGTTCACTGAGCTGAGAATTAGGGAGGAAAAGGAAAATACAAAATTCAAAACACACTCCACTTCCCTTCCTGATTGCTATATTCACTGAGATGACAGATTTAGAAGACTCTGCAGTAGTAATCCCTGTTATAATCTAGGCCCCTTCCATATGTTCTAGATTGCTAAAGTGCCCAAGGGCTTCCGAGGTAGATTTTCTGCTAAAGAGAAACCAAAGAACAGTCAGATCTCTGGGATAAGTATTCACTTAGAAACAAAGAGAAAGGTTCTCCAGAATTTCTATTAGTTAGAACTTACTCTTGTATCTGTGTTGATCCTAGTTGGGAGATCTCTATCCTGTATGTAAAACTACAACTGGATCAGTCTCCTACACAGATAAAACAAAAGTTCTAAGCTGGGCACAGGGGTGCACACCTGTAATCCCAGCACTTGGGAGGCTGAGGCAGGAGGATCACAGATTTCAAAACCAACCTAAACTACATAGTGAGATGCTGTCTCAATAAACAACCTGGTCCCCAAAAAACTCAGAAAAAGAAAAAGAAGGAGGAGAAAAAGAAGAAGAAAAAGGCATTATGAATTACATTCCTGTGAATATTGTTTTTATAATCCCACCTGCTCAGCTGAGTGTGGTGGTCCATGCCTATAATCCCAGGCCTCTGGGAGGCTGAGGCACAAGGACTGCGAGTTCAAGCCCAGTTTGTACAATTTAATGATACAGCAAGACCCTGTCTCAAAATAAAAATTAAAAAGGGCTGAGGCTACAGCTCAGTGTGAAAGTGCTGGGCTCGGTCCCCAGGAGGGTGATAAAACAAGACAAGACAAAACGAAACACCCCACCTGCTAAAAGACACAGTCCTAAAAGAGAATCAAGCCTCTGTTTCACAATCAGAGAGAACTTACTTAAATATAGTCACAAATACTGCAGTTCTCCAACTCCAGCGCCAGCCGTACCGAAGGAAGCCTCGTATGGCAGCACGATGTGCACTTTGCTAAAGTGAATAAAAACTCTGTGAGCTTCCAGGACACTGTCACTCCTTTTATTACAAAACCGCATGCAGGAATGTCTGCTATACATTAGTGAGGTACACTGACACAGAAAACAACAGGAAATCTCTAAAAACGGAACAACAGAAAATCTAAAGCCGTTCTTTAAGTACTAAGGTTTAAGCAAAAGTCTCATGCAAATCGTATTTTATCAGGAGATGGTAAAGGAACTAAGAACTGCCACTGTCAACCAACTAATCCATCAACTATCTAAAGAGAATCTATGAGCTAACCTGTATGACAGATAGGAAACCACTATTGTTCTTCATATTCAAGAAATACTAGGGAAAAGAAAACTCCAGAGCACCTACTGAGTAATGCTAAATTAAAGGGCAAAGATTAAAGTAAAATCTGGGCGTGCGGCGCACGCCTTTAATCCCAGCACTCGGGAGGCTGAGGCAGGAGGATTGTTGTGAGTTTGAGACCAGCCTGGGCTACAAAGTGAGTTCAAGACCAGCCTGAACTGCATAGTGAGATCCTGTCTCAAAAAATAGAGCCAGGGATTTAGCTCAGTGGCCTAAGTGCCTGCCTGGCGGGTGCGAGGTTCTAAATTCAATCCCCAGTACCCCCCCCAAAAAAAAGATTAAAGTAACACAGATGTGCAGCAAGAGAAAGAAAACAGAAACACTTACTGACCACCTTTTATGTTTAAAGTGTTTTAATACAGTGCCTCATATACTCCTTACAACATTGTTTTCAGAAAAGTCTTAAAGTTTTCACTAAAGCTTAGGAGAAAGTTTATCACCAACATCACCCAGAGAGTAAGGAAGGGACATTGGGTCTCCACTGCCTACCTTTGCTAGCCTATCACAGACCAAGTCTGGTACAAGATTATAGAGTAAAGTCTGAATTTGTAAAGATGACAGAAACCCTGTGTGTATCTTAACTACTATATGACGTTGGGCAAGTCAAAACTTCTCTGAGGTATCTCTGTGCACTCACGGCTTTTACTAAATAGACACCAAAACAGATGCGTGTGACTAGTATATAAGTTGCTTGCATACAGACACACACACACACACACACACACACACACAAACACCCAACTCTGTCTGCCAAGGGTCTAGAAACAATAACATCCTGGTAGAAACGTGCATTACTAAGACTCAGATCTTAGTTTCTAAATACCAGTCTCCACTGAAAGAAAGCTGAGGTCTTTGGAGAAGTGGCTAATTCCAGGACCGGCATGGGAAGAGCAAAGATGAGCCAGGAACACATTACTGTGCCTGAAAGTAAAGGCATGCATCAAGGACACGGAGTCAGCCTGAATGGCTCTCCCAGTCCAAATCCAGGCCCATGTGACTACAAAAATAAATGACAAAGTCAGCACCATTTGTGGACCGGGGTTAGAGAGAACAACGGCCGCAGCAGCAAACAAGCCCAGTCTGGGCACCGGTGCCGTGTGTGGGCTGCGGCCAGACTGGGAACAGCCAGACCCCAGCCCCTTCTGGTGCATGGACTGGCAGACAAGAAGCACTATCCCCCCCACCCCACCAAGCAACCGGCTTATTCAGAGAAACACAGGCTGTGATGATAGCTATAGAGGTGAAATGCAATTGGATGCCTCTGGTGCTCTGGTGTTTCACTAACATTGCAGGTCTAGAGCCAGTGGTCTGATCACAGGTTCAGAGGATACTGTTATGCAGTGTGTCATCTAGGGGGGGTCTCCTTCTGAGGGTTGCAGCCATTGTTGATTCCCTATGGTCTTGTTTTGACATCCTATATCATTTCCATTGTTTTGTTGGGTTGGGTTTTATTCTCTTTTGTTTTGTTTATGTTAAATCCCATGGCAGGAGAAGCTATTTCAAGGATAGCAAGATATTTTATAGTAGCTATTGGCTTGTTTTGAAGTCCTTTACTGCATTCATTGTTTTGTTTTTATTGTTTCTATTCTATTCTGTTCTGTTTGATTTATACTATGTCCGAAGTTATCTGCAGCTATTTTGAAGACATCAAAAAGCATTATGGTAACTACTGTGGATTTCATGTTTTGAAGTCCTGTATCTCTTGCACTGGTTTGTTGTGAGTGGTTTTGTTCTGTTACATACTCTTTAAAACAAACAAACAAACAAAAAAAGACAATGGGTTACAGGCCTACGGAATGAAACGAGAAACCCTAAGTACATACCAAGAGAAATTATAAACACAGTTATGTGCTACACAGTAAGGATTCAAAGACCAAGTCATGCATTGTGGGAGACAATTTGAGTGGCTCCCCTTGAATGCACACCCATTGCTGCAACTTTGATTATATCGAGACTTACTGCCTTACATTGACATATACAGAGCTGACAATGGTATTTCCTTCTCTCTTCAGTTGGCTCTAAGCATTGCACACAAGGCTAGCTGAGGTACTGGTATGTAACCTCTAAAGCCATCAGACAGTGTCCTGTTTCCTAACATAGTGAGCTCTGTAAAATATATAAAGCACAGTGGGATGGCAGAGCCAGTCAGCTCCAGTTGACTGAGTATGAGCCTCAAGAAAGAGGCTATGGGTCCCCAGTGCATAAAGTTTACAGATCAGAAACTGAAGAGGCAGCCTCCAAAAACAATTCAGTTGCTACCTTGATTGGGTTATACAAATTGATCCCTCTGCATATCTTTATCTCTGCATTTTGCAGACATGCCTTTTTCATTACCTGGCCAGCCAGTTCAAGTTACTCACCTAGTTTCCCCCATCCTCACTGTCACTCACCCTTGAGCCACCCTCTTCTTCAGGAGATAATAAATTCTGGGAGAGGCCTAGGATCAAGGCCTTTGCCCGCACATCCTCATGAGGATTGGACTCAGCACCCCTTGGCTGCCCTTAACCTTGAATATGTCTCAGTGTCTTTACTCTCACCATGGGTTGCATTGGAGGTGGTAGATTGGAATGAACTTGCTGGGATTCCAAGAACGTCTCAGTGGAATTATAAATATAACTTCTTGGATTGTGAGGAAGACTAGAGAAAGGATTACAGTACTTGGATTACCATACTCAATATTTGGGATTGCAATAACACATGGTGGTGCACACCTGTGATCCCAGCACTGTGACAGGCAGAGACAGAAAGATCACAAATCCCAGCCCAATCTGGGCACAACCTAGTGACACTATCTCAAAATAAAAAATACAAAAGGAGACTAGAGATGTAGCCCTGTATCCCCCCACACACACACACACACACGCACAAGAAAAAAAGACCCCAGATACAATGCACGGCCATAAGACTACATCCCCCTGTGACCTTGTAGCAGTTCCAGCTCAAGGAAGTCTATTCGGTGATGTTCACACAATGACAACACTAACAATACAGTCCTCAGAATAATCTGTATTATTGTGCATAACTAAAAATAAACGGATGCACACATAAATGTAGGAGTGGAGGAGGAACACTTTCTCAGAGGTGAGTACTATCCAAAAAATGGAGAATGTTGGCATTAGAAAATGGCCATCTGGGGCAACCCACTCGGGCCCCCTTCTGTCCCTTGGACTGAAGCTTTCTTTCTCTCAATAAATATCTTCTGCTCTTAAAAAAAAAAAAAAAGAAAATGGCCATCTGGCAACCACCCCAGTAATAACTATTTCAAGCCAGAATCTTCATTTCGTGCTGAAATATGATGAAAAACAGGGTACTTGTATAATTTCAAAGATCTAATAAGAACCCATAAAATACTTATCATTATAAAGGAAAAAATAGTAATTTTTCAGGGGACACACCTGGTAGATGTCATCTTAGCTAAGCGAGTAAAGTAAACATCAGCAGTAAAATGACACATATATAGTATACACTTCTGATGTAATGTACTAAGAAAGGTACAACATCAATTCTAGGATATACTTGCCAAAAAATATAGCCTGAATTTTGTAAGAAATCATCACGAAGCCGGGCGTGGTGGCACACGCCTTTAATCCCAGCACTCGGGAGGCTGAGGTAGGCGGAGTGTTGTGAGTTCGAGGCCTGCTTGGGCTACAATGCGAGAGCAGGGCCGGCCTGAGCTACACAGTGCGACCCTGCCTCAGAAAAACCAGGGCCGGGAGTTTGGCTCAGTGGCTTAAGCGCCTGCCCTGGCAGGCGCAAGGCTGTGAGTTCAATCCCCGGTGCCGCAAAAAAAAAAAAAAAATCACGAAATCATAATCAAAACTGTCAAGCTCAGAAAAGACAAAGACAGAGAAACCGTTCCAGACTAAGGAGGCAAATTCAACATGTAAATTTACTATTAGATCCTAGGCCAGAAAAAAATTTTTTTGTTTAATGTATTTTAAAGTAAATGAGCCAGGTAGGGCACACCTGTAATCTCAGCACTCCGGAGGTGGAGGCAGGAAGATCGTTCCAAGTTTGAGACCAGCCTGGGCTACAAAGTGGTCAGACTGAACTGCATCGCAAGACACTGTCTCAAAAGACCAATACATAAAATATAAAAGAGAAGAAAAGAGAAAAGAGAAGAAAAGTAAATGAGGTAAGTGTAAGAAGCAATAAATTTACATTAGGGCTGCAGCTGACAGAACTCTGCCAGGGTTAATTTCTCGTCCTTGAGCGGCAGTGCTGAGCCCACACATGCCTCCTCTGAAGACAAGCGCCTGAAGAGCCATGCTTACGCGCGTTAGCACTAGTACTTCCATCGCTATTAAACAGACTTGGACTTGCCACAACCCTCTCAAGCCACAACCTAACCGAGTAATTGTGTGTAACTGTGGAGATGGTGTGCGCCCCCCGTACCGCCCTCGGACCATCAGTACTCACCACCGCGTCAAACCGGTTGTGATAGACCTCCGCTTGGCTCTGTTCAATGTAGCGCTGCTTAGCGTGAACGAAAGCTGGGATGCCACCGTACACCCAGCCGATGATGCCCGCTGAGGCTGCCGCCTTCCAGATGTCCTCAAGCTCCTCCGAAAGTCTCTGTTGATCACTAAAACATCAAAGACACGGTGTGATTGGGACATCATCCAAAGCTCTATGGTCAGAATTACCCCAAATGCCTATACTACATTCTACCTTCTGGGCAGGACTGACTGAATTCTTTAATAAGTTAAACAGTGCTGTTATATTAACAGTGGTACGAATCTAATCCCTGGCATTAGAAAGCAGGAGAGTGATTATCATTAGGAGAGAACTATGAATGGGGACAGTGCCGCTTTTGTGACACTGGCTGCTAACAATTTCAGGGGCTGGTTACACAGCTATGATCAGTTTGTGAAAATTCATAAGCAAAAAAAATTCATTAGTAAGTATACTTTCATACGTTTCCCTAGATGCACGTTATATTCAAAGAGGTTTTGTTTGTTTATTTGTTTTAGGTGTTTTTATTTTTATTTATTTACTTATTTGTCTTTTTGAGACAGGGTCTCACTATGCAGTTCAGGCCAGACTTGAGCTCATTTTGTAGCCCAGGCTGGTCTCAAATCCGCAATGATCCTCCTGCCTCAGCCTCCCAAGTACTGGGAGTGCTGGGATTACAGGCGTGCACCACCACACCTGGCTTTAGGTGCTTTTAAGAGTCAGGTGTGATGGTGCACACCTGTTAGTGCCAGCACTCTGGAAGGCTGAAGCAGGAGGATCAAAAGTCCAAGCCCAGCCTGGATAACTTAGGGTCACCCAGTCTCAAAAGTTGAGGACAAAAAAAAAAAAGGCTTGGGATGTAGCTCAGTACAAAGGCCCTATATTCAATTCCCAGCACTAATTTATGCAAATAAATAAAAACACTTTTATTTTGAAGACTATTACTACTATATCACAACCCTAGAAGCAGAAAGAATCTGTGGGTTGAATGAAGAAACTATATTCTCAAAAGCCAGGTGTGATGGCACACTCCTGTAATCCCAGCACTTGGGAGGCTGAGGCAGGAGAATCATTTGCAAGTTCAAGACCAGCCTGGGCTACAAAGTGAGCCCAAGGCCAGCCTGAACTGCATAGTGAGACCCTGTCTCAAAAAGACAGAAAAAAAAAAAAAAAAAACTATATTCTCTTTTTGAATGTTAACCTGCGGAAATTATACAAACTCATGAGAGATTAGCACAACATATGGAAGTATGAAAACATAGATATACGACATGGTCAAACCCTATTTCCTAATAATCACTCTGAAAATGCTCTATGCAGTGAGCAATACAGGTCAATCAAGCATAAGGAAAAACTACTATTTGATTCAATTTATCACTCTCAAATGCATAAGAAACTAGCACTGTTGCCAGGTGGGGTGGTGCACGCCTCAAATCCCAGCACTCAGAAGGCCGAGGCAGGATTCCCTCAAGATGGAGGGTAGCCTGGTCTATACATGGTAAGACCCTGTCTCAAAAAGTCAAAAAGTCAAAAAGTCAAAAAAAAAAAAAAAAAAAAAAAAAAAAAAAAAAAAGAAAAGAAAAAGAAAAACAAACAAGAAAGAAAGAAAGAAACCAGTTAATTGAGCTTCCAAGATGTCCTCCTGCAACTGTTCTAACAAAGAGCTAACTTTGTAACTTACTGATTGACTGATTTTTGCAGTACTAGGGACTGGACCCAAGGAGCACTAAACTACATTCCCAGCCCATTCTATTTTGAGACAGGATATAATCTGCCCAGGATGGCCTCAAATTTGTGATCCTCAGTCTCCCTTGCAGCTAGGATTACAAGTGTGTGGCATCATTCTAGGATCACAAGTGTAGGCCACCATGCCTGACACGGTTTCTAAATATTAAATGACTATAAATGATGGGTCTCCTAAATAAGTAAACTACTAAATGTTATCTAACTTGTTTTCTTCAGCAATTGTACACGTACTTAACTAATTTTACTTACCGATAACCACAATATTTGAGATGTCAGAATTAGTGGATTCAACCAGT